>JYJE01000518.1:0-32360 GCA_000983655.1 Zymoseptoria brevis
AGAGTCGTAGTATACCTACTAGTCGTTCGTAGCTCTAAGGAAGGGCAATAAGGTATAAATAACTAAACTATCCGGTGTTGTTATATACTAAAGCTTCTTACTATTGCCCCTATAATAACTACTGTAGGTATCTAGCTGTATCTAATGGTCCTTAGGCCTTACGAAGTAGAAGAACGTGCTATCTACGAATCCCTATACACGACTAGTACTATGGCCGGTATTACTAACCTTCCTTATATACCGCTCTAGTGTATTAATGTTATCTAGCGCCGGCCACTAATAGATTATAGCTCCGAACTTCTTATATAACAGCTCGATAGTGCTATTAAATACCTACGATATCTACGTATAAGTACGGCTATATCTAAGGCTATAATACCTTCCTAGATACGATAAGCGATAGCATACAAGATACAGAGCTTATAATAGTGTTGCTACGTAATAGAACCTTCCCTTAGCGTCGCTCCGGAATCGTAGTTATTTATAGCTAAGGAGTAATAGTGCTAGCCTTAGTAGTTGTTCCTTAGTAAACCGAGTCTCTAGCCGTACGTTATTGTTATGCTCGAGGTCTATATTCTACTCGAAGTATAAGTATTTGTAGCTAATCTAGTCTCCGGCTATTCGAGGAGCCCTTGTACTACGCTATGCTTCTACTAACTCTAGCTCTTCTTGTTTACCGAGGACGGTTAATAATATAATAGTTAGCATCTACTTCTACCGTAGAGCGTCGCGTTATAGGAGGAGCGGATCTATAGTAAGGGCGGCGACGACTATAAATATACGCCGCTATAAACAACGCTATAAACAACACTATAAGGGCGACGCGACGCGCGATACGCTATCTACCGGCACACTATATTAAGCAAGCGTAAACGATAGTGTAAGATGCTAAGGCAACAACAAGGTTAAGGTGATCCGGCTCCGCGAGAACGTCGCTAACCACATTGAATTTAGAACACCTTTTTGGTCGACCAGCGATAAACATGGTTTATTTACCCGGTCGAGTTTTCGTCTGTAGTTTTTCCGCGTCTTGCTGCGAGGTTAAAGCAAGCCACTGAATGATCATCGATGCTTTCTACCGCACTGAGTATTGGCCCTTTCTCGTATGATCTCCGCCCATCGGAAGCTCCCCATTTCATCTCCCATGATTGCAGCAACGTGCCGGTCCAACTTCCTGATTGGCAGCAATATAGGACTCTTCGTATCCAGCGATCGCACCTAAAGAGGTCGTCTTCATGATCTGCGTGCGGGGCATGTGGAGAGATTCCGGGGGAGCAGAAGTCAGAAGATCATCGGAGGTAAAGTGGAGGCCCTATGCGTGGGATCCCGGCCTCTTGCTTGCATTTAAGCACAGTGCCGGATGTATTCTCGTCAATAAGAGCTAGGTCACGGGAAATCAAGTCCTCGTCAATCCGATGATGAGTTGTGTATATGATCGAAGAAATTCAAGACACGACGTTGAACAGTCTACCGCCGCTGACAGCGTGGCTAAATCCCTGCACTCGTGGCTTCGGCTTCGGGTCGTCTTTCTCCGAAGCCATCCCTGTGGGAAGATATATGTTACTCTTAGATCTTCACCTCAACTTCGCACCAAGGGACCGCCAAATGTGCGCTTTACGATCGCCATAGCCCATCGCCTCCCTCAGAACTGCCTCCCTCAAACCCGCCACACAACCACCATCTAATTCACCAGCCCAGCCACAAACTCCGCCGCCTGCGTCGCATACTTCCTCGGCCCATTCGAGTGCACATCAGCCAACAAACCCCTCGCACAAATCGGATCGCCACGATCACAATAACTCCTCAAGATGCCAGCATAACGATTCAGTCTCGGCAGACTGCCGATCCTAGCGAAAATACCGTCGTTGTCCGCAGTGCCCACATTGTAAGACTGGCCGTCATTATAGCGCGGGTCGCCGAAGGCGACGATGGCGACGACTGTGAAGATTGTAAGTTGCGGTGAGGTGATGTTGGGGGGTGAGGGTTGAGGGGACTTACTATACCGAGCATACCCGTCCTCAATCGGACCCTGCGTCAAAGTCCCACCCGCCATGGTATCGGTCATAACATGCGCGCCCTGCGAGAATCCCACCAGAGCGATTCTGCTGGACTCCCCGCACTGATCGACGTACGCCCGGATTTTCGACTTCGCGTTGTCGATGCCCGTGTTCACGGAACCGAAGTAGTTTTCGAATGTGGCGGGGTACACGACGGCATCGCTGAGAGAGTTCGGGACGCGGGCTTCGATCATGTCGGCGACTGTGGCGACGGAGCCTTCGCCTGCTGCCTGGCCTGAGCCGCGGGCGACGAGGATGTAGAGGCCGGAGACGCAGGAGACGGTTTGGCGGGGTGTGAGGGGTGCGGCTGTGGTGAGGGCTAGGAGGGCGGAGAGGGAGAGGAGGGTGGAGTGGAACATGTCGACGTGAGAGGATGTGGGTGGACTGAGATGGTGGAGGGTTTGGTTGTTGTCTGGGATGGACGGTCGAAGAGAAGGGGCGACTTACCAGCACATATATATGATGTGCCTTCAAACTCGCATTTCGTTTGAGCAGACTCTGGCACACACGCATGCCAACCCGCCCCCCTCGAGCAAAACGGGACGGAATTAGTAGCGACAGAACGGGACCATTCGCCAAAACGTAGCTTGCATCGTTGGCCAATTTGGACGATCCTTGGCAGCTGCAAGCTCATTTGCAGATGTCGTCTTTGTCCGCCATACAGACGTGGATGCGAGACCAAGCCATGAGGGACGTAAGAAGAGGAAGGCGCAAGGTCTATACCACCTTCCCGATTCTCCCTAGAAGTGAGGCGATCGATACCCTGCCAAGTGGTTCTGCGACGAATGAGCTTGGCCTGAAACGAGGTGGGGGCAGCGGCTACTGTCCAAGATAGGAGGCCATGTGGGTTCTATGCGAGGATCGATCGTCGGGGTCACGCATAGTTCGAGTTTGCATCATGCGTGATATAGTGATTGCGGAGTTGCAAGTGCAGTCATGTGGACGAGCTTCGGGGGTTGGCGAGATTTCTTTGTTCGAAAGGCGTGCGGTATGTTGAGGATCTTCATTTTGTGCTGCGATCACAGCTACCGATGTGGGTGGTGGAGCAACGCGAGGTCTGTTGTAGCGCAACAGTGGGATATCGAGTAGGAAGCAAAGAGTGTGGTTAGTGGAAGAGTCCATTGCCCTAGGTGGAGTAGAAAGACTCCAAGTCGTGCTCGTGCAGATATGGTTCTCCGCCCTTAATCAAAATTTGAAGCCCTCACTTCGTCAACCACCCCGCCAAGCCCGCTAAAATCTTCCCCTCCCTAATCCCCTCCGCACGATAGCAAAACTTCTTACCTACGTAGCCTACTATCTATACGCAATCCTTAGCCGTTAAGAACCAAAAGTATATCAAAAGATGCGCTTTGTCGAGCTTACAACGACGACAGGGCAAAAGAACGGGGCCGAACCGTGGATCTTTCATAGACGTTAGCAAGAGATATTGTCACCATCATAGACGGGAACAACTCACTGAACACGGGGCCTCCTGCATGTTGTCGTTGCCGAAGCATCAACCCAAAGCAGGAATCATACCACTAGACCATTCTGTAGTGCGTTAGATTGGGTCCAATACGGTGGGGTACGGTGGAAACTCACCGGCCCGTTGAGCTACCTGGCAGCTGGGTCTCGGCGGAATTTTGATCGTTTATAACCCTGCAATATTTTTCCGACGTTGAGTCGACGCTCTGCTCATAGCACAACCCTGAGGTATACCTGGTTGAGTGCCTTGTGACATGGCCATGCAGAACGCAGAGCAACAGGAGCTCCAATAAAAAAAATGTCTGCTAGCCATCTGCTATTGTCGACAAGCCGTCGGCAACAATAAGACCAGACGACGTGAATACACGTTAAGACGATCAAATAATACCGACGAGTGATTCTGGATGCGAATCAGTCCCTACATGTCGACGGAACCAAGACTTGGTTTAATGATACATTTCCGCGATTTGGAAAAACTCCATTCCATACCATTCCATTCAACCCCATCGAACCGTGATCCATCAATCATCAAACCCTGTCCTCCCCATCATCCTCCTCAGCCAACGGCTCATACTCCTCCTTCACATACGGCGGCCTACCTCCCCAACACTCGTCAGCCAACAGAACCCTCCGTCACCCTCACAAACATCAGCACTCCAACCTACCTAACCCAATTCCTCACCCCCACAATCGCCGCCGTACCAACAGCATAGACTCCCAACAACTTGCTCCAACTAGCATCATAGCTCGCCTGCCCGACACTCAACCCCACCAAACAATACACCAAACACCCTCCCAGGATCCAATCACTCCCCGCGGCGAGCCCCGCGAACCCCAACGCCGTACCGACTTTGACCGCCGTGCTGGGCAGCTGGTCTTTGAACCATCCCACACTCGTGTTGTGCAGAATATCCAGCACGCCAATACCAGCGAAAGTTTTCGCCACAATATGCGTGAGCACACTCGGGGTCGAACGGGTATTCATCGGCGCCAATTTCGTGAAAACATAAAACAACTGCGCGGTGGTATTCACCACGACAAACGCATTCGCCATTTGCAACTTCTCCGCGTTCCAGAAGAACATCCACGTTCCGATGCACGCGTTTCCGAGAGCGTAGAAGGGTACATAGCGCACCATTTCTTGGAGTTGTTTTTTCTCCTCGGGTTTCTCGGGGTTCAGTTTCCACAGCTTGTAGAGCCAGGCGAGTTGCACGAATTGTTGGGGGAAGAAGAAGCCCGCGATGAAGTAGGGTTGCGGGGAGAAGAAGGAGAGGTTGCGGTCGTGGATGTCTTTCATGGAAGGGGTGGAATTGATGCCGTATTGTTGGGCGGCGAAGTCGTAGAGAAAGGAGGCGGGAGCGAGGTAGCGGGCGGTGGTGAGAGAGAGTAAGGTGGCCATTTTGAGAGGTGTGGTTCGGTGGTTTGCGGCGAGGTTGTTGATTGTGGTTTACTTGTGCTTGAGGGCAATTGAGCAGGTCGGAGTGTTCGTTATATCAAGGTCAAGGCCACCAGTTCTTAACCGACTCCAGTAGCAAGTATAGCAGCAGTCTTCTCGTCAGGTAGTATTCCAGTTGTCAAGATAGTCCGAGAACCTGTAGTATCAGCCTTTCCAAAAGCACAAATAAAACCAGATACCTTGGAGCCTCTTATACCGTTGTGCTCATTTCATTCCAATGATGCGCGTGTACGTGTCGATGTCCTCAAAGGAAGCCGTCGGGAGAGAAGTCATGATGTCAATACCGCTCACCTCTCCCCCACGATTCCGTGACAACGCAAGGATTCACTTCACGGGCAAACGAGATCCCGATTGTCCGTGATTTGAGGGCGAGAATAAGTAGAGCACGCCTCAGGCAGAAATAGCTATTGTGTTAGGTAGTTGACAAACATACAGGTATATCTCGTCGTTGAGGAGCGGTTGCTTGCAGGCAGCGGAATGGAATGTACAAGCTCGAAACGAACGATCTCGACGACCAAGTCGTCGTTCTCTTTCCTCAATACTTTTACGTAGCAGTAGCAACAGTATTACACAAGAAGAGTATATATGCTCCCAACCATGCAGCCTTTCAGCGCACTGTCCGTATGCCGCCTGTTTTGTCTATACACTTTGTCCCTCTCTCTCCTCTCCTCACCGTGCTCTTCGTTGTGCTCCTTACGCATCAATTTCGATGTGAAGAACACGTCCTCTCCATCTGACTCTGCTAGTCTAGCCCACGCCACCACTCACCTTCTCCAGAGGATCCGTCCTCATTAGCTTACGCAGCCCGACTCTTCGGTCTCCCACTCCCCACCCTCTTAGCCTGCGGCCTCTGCAAATGTCCCGCCGGAATCCAGCTCTCATCATATCCCTTTCCACCCAACGCACTCCCCGAAGCGACCGCCGGACCATCCGCGCCCACGACATCGACCGCATCCGCCGAGTCGACAGCTTTAGACCCACCCGAAGAACGCTGCGCGCGGGAACCGTCTTTACCGCCAGAGCGACGCTTGGGTTTGGCGGGGAAGAGAGAGGCGACGTAGGTCGTGTAGATGAAGTAGGAGACGCCGCCGAGGGCTGCGAGGAGGAAGAGGTAGAGGAAGATGCTGCTCACACAAGTCAGTCAGTCAGTGATCGCATTCGCCATCTCCAGCAGTAGGGTAATAATGAGGAAACTCACATCTGCGGATCAAGAATCGACACCGGCGCCTCAACAACACTAACCCCCTCCTCAAACGCTTTCACCGTGAAAACCCTTCCACCCCTCTGCACCAACACTTTCATCTCCAACGTGACATCCCGCGGCTGCATAATCGTCGAAAACGCATACGTCAACACCTCTTTCCCCTTCGGCGGGATGTCATTCCCGAACCTCGCGGCCGTCAAGTTCCTCATCACAACCCCTCCTCCTGTTTCCTTCAACGCACCCAAAACAATCAACGGCTTCACCGGGACATCCTCATTATTCACCACACTCAGCAGCGCCCGCGTAGGCCGTCCATTGACCAATTTAACCCCGAAAATCTCCGCGTCGGGAAAGGACACCGAGATGGAGACGTCCAGCGCGGCGGAGTCGGCGGCCGATGCGGAGGGGTTGTCGGCTTTCCATTGCGCTTCGGAACCCTTGGATTGCGCCCATTTGATGGCGTCGTCGAGGTTGGCGTCGGCGATGTCGGTGATTTTGGGGACGCCGGAGGCGGCGCGGGAGGAGGCGGAGGAGGCGGCGGACTGTGATGAGAGTTAGTTGGGGGTGTTGGGAGGTGGAGGTTGGGGAGGAGGTGATACTTTGACGGAGTCGCGGATTCCTTCTAGGGATTGTTTGAGGTCCGAGACTTTTGCGTCTTGAGCGGCGACGGTGAGGGTGCTGAAGGCGGCGAGCGCGAGGGTGGTGAGTTTGAAGGAGACCATGGTTGCTCTGGTCGGGGGAGGTGGAGGTGGTGTGGTAGGTGGAGAAGAAGTTAGGATGGTGATGAGTGTGAAAGCTTTGAATAATTGCGGGAGGTTGGACAAGGTTGAGAGCTCGTCACCGAACGACCAGCTGGCAGGACCCTGCAAAACACTGACGCCAATGGAGAGACAAGTCTCGAACATCACATCGTCGCCGAACAGGACAATAGAATAATGTCACTAGCTTGATCATTGGCATCGTGTATATGGGACATGATCTGGAGATGACACTGCTATTGCCCTTGGACTAGCGATATGCAAACTGGCAAGCTACGAGTCCTGAACACATTTATCTGTTTCTTCGTATCCGACCTGTGCATATGCTCAAGCTGTTCTCACTTGTCACACTGCTCGACTCGTCTATGCAACTGTCCACGAAGGTCGTCGACCAACGCAAGTATCTCCATACACTCTCCAACCCAGTCCCACCTCCCCTCTAAATCTAAATCCTCCTAATCTCCACCCTCGCCCGATCATAGACCTCATGCCCAACCGTCTCCTCCTTCTCCATCTCGCTCTCCCTGACCTCCCTCCTGCCCACCGTAACAACAGCATACGTTCCCGGTCCACGTTTCTTACTGATCGTCCCCGGATTCACCACAACCGTGCTTTCCACAACCTTCGCAAATGGACTCAGTCCACTCGGCAAGACCAACAAATCCGGCCGTGCCATCCAGAACTCGCCGAGCTTGAGATATCCCAAGTCCAGGTTCGCGCCCATAGCGAGCTGCTCTTCACCGCCGACTTCGGGGACTTCGCCGGCAAGACGGGTCGGTTTGGGGAGGTCTTCGCGTGCGGCGGGAGGGAAGACGGGGAAGAAGTGGGATTGTTCGAGGACGTAGCCGGAGAGGCGGGCGAGGATGTCGTCTGTTGTTCCGAGGCCGTTGGTCCTGCTGTTGTGTGCTGCGTTGTGGTATACGTTTTCTCTGCGGAGTTCGGAGAGGACGTCGGTGCTTGTTGTACCCAATAAGATCTCATTCAACGAGAGGCAGATTGGGTTTGAGACGATGTTGATGTTTCGTCCTCCTAGACCCAGGTCTTTCTTGACGCCTCTATCCTGCGGCCATGAGACGGTCTTCATGACGGCGTCGCGGAGGGAGGGTACCAGGACGATTGTCATGCTGGGATTTGCTGCCGCTAGGGCATTGAGAGGTTGGGAGATTGTCAGACGGAAGAGGTCGGTGAGAGTTGCGCGGTCAGGGGAGAGATTCGACGACTCTGGAATGAGAGATGCGACATCGCCGGCGGATATCTGTGGATGTTCGAGGTTGAGAAAGGGTCCGGAGATGAGAAGGAGATCTGGCTTTTGTGTTGATGCAACGTTGAGGAGTGCGTGGAAAGGGGCATAGGAAAGGTCTGTGTCTGTCGTGTAGGGACCGCTGGCGACGAGGAGATTGAGAGGTGGCGTATTTCCTGTAGCATCTTCGAGGCGGGCATTGTGATTGACGAGGTCTGAAGGTAATGAGGCAGCTGGAGGGAGGAGAGGTATAGGCAAGACTTCTGTCGGACGGAAGAATTCACCTCCAACATTTGTGCCTCTCAGTGCTACAATCTTGCCCGGGAAGAAGTCGTAGGTGAGGGATGAGTCCATCTGTAGAGGGACACGCATCCCTGCACCCATTCGCCTGGAGGTCTCAAGCACAAGACTTGATGAGTTCAATTTGCCATTCGGAACATCGCAAGCTATCCGGCCGACTGCGACAATCTCTGCCGTGGATTGAGCGGCAGGGTTGCCAAATGCGCTGTCATCCAGCTCGTAGTGCTTTTGCACCTGCTCAGTGAAGCTGTCAATCCGGTCGTCGAGTGTTTCCGAGGCTTCGGAGAGCTTCATGGCCATGGGCTTGTATGAGAATTTGGGGAGATCACTGGCCGCTTTGAGTTTGATCCGTGGTTCCGTTGGTGGTATCTCTGGTATGGCGGCCGCAGGCAGGTGAGAGTTGAGACATTCAATCACATCCCCGGCATTCTTCCTCTCGTCAAAAGCCACAGAGGGCATATTCCTCGACGTAGAAATTGGAGTCTTGCTGTCCGCAGGCGAGCTGTTCATTCCATTCCTCGCCGACTTCGAAGCGGGCGTATCAAAGTTTGCCTTCCTCTTGGAGAGCGATCCTCGTACGGACGGAGTATTCGAAACCATGCCATCCAGCATCCCAAACACATCTCCTCCAGCTCCCGCTCGAGGCGTCGCTGTTGTCCTCTTCGCGGCAGTATGTGTGACCTGACCCTTTCTCGACTCCCGCTCCATTGCATCCTGCAGCGTCTTTTTGAAGTCGCGGACGGTTTTATAGTCCAGCTTTGTGGTGTCGGCGCCCATGGTGATCACGTAGCTGTCCCATTTGTAGTAGAGGTCCTCGGGTGTGAGGCCGAGCAGTTGGACGATGTGTTGTAGTTCGGTGGTGACATCTTCGGGGAGAGGAGAGTCCGATTGGGCGAAGTAGTTGTTGATCTCGGCCGTCGACATGGTGGTTGTTGATGTGCTGTTCGGAATTGTTCTTCACATCGAGTCGCGGAGGACGTGTTTCCGAGACACGAAATGCACGCGATGGTGGACGCGCGTTCAAAGTGCTTCGAACGTGACAGAAAGAACGCACGAAGCGAAAGGGCACTTGGGAAGAGATGGAACGTTGACGGAACTTCTTTCTCTACAATCACAGAATACAGGCATCATCTTGATGACCCTGGTGCTTTTTGCCGTCTCGCAGCCTCGCAGATGAATGATCGTACTTCTTCGACAGCTCTAGCACACACCAGAAGCCTCACTTGATCACTCCTGCTCGTCCGATGAGCACCTTCGCCCGAACATGGCCACTTTCACCCGCTGCCTCATCACGAAAGCCGGCCTCGTGTGTCGAGACATGACGGGCAAGCACAAGGTAGTCATCTCGTCCGCTCGATTCGAGTTGCTCAACACATTTTCGGCGGACAAGAATCGAGACTTCTCCACGTCCTTCGGAGCGGCCGACTCGCGCAGCCACGCAAAGTATATACGCGAGAGCACGTCCAAGCTCCGCCCTAGCTCCGCCGGTCGGCTGAGCTGAGGGCTGTTCCTTCGTCCATTGCCCTATCGAGGAATAGCTCATCGCACTAGTGAGTCTGGACCCTCGCGCGATGCCACGAGACCGTATATTCCCCCTCCTGGAGAATCGTAACAACGCTGCAACTCTTGTGGAAGAGGCGCTAGCCCGCCCAGCAGAGATCAGCTGCTGTCTTGTAACACTTGTCAGCTAACGCAGGACGACGGGCACGCGTCTGAGCTATCACCGCTTTCTCGATTTCTCGTTCAACTTTACAGAATTGCTCTAATGCAAGCCGGATGGAAGATGCACGTGTCCACGTTCTAGACGCCAGCACGGAAGCCCCGAGTCGTATCGCAGAACCTTGAATGCCAAAGAGGCGCCTCTCAGGGGTCCCGACGCCGTGAGGCAGTCGATCGCTGGAGTGGGTTGACCATTTGAACAATTTGTGATGAGTGCGGCAAGGAGGGTTGAGAGGCTTGCGTGTGCAAGCCAGATTACAAGGTACCTTTCTCGCGCGCCTCTCTGGGCCGCCTTCTCCGTCTCTTATCTTGCTTTCTTCCGCCAACATGCATCTCCTCAAAGGCCTCTCCGCTGCGCCCTTGCTGCTTCAAGCAACTTTTGCGTCTCCTACTCAACACGACGAGCGCTCTGCCTTCACCTGCGGCTCGGTCGGATACGATCAAGGAAAATTCCTGCTTAACAAGCCCGAATGCACCATTGCACAGTGCTCGGATCTGTGCAAGGAGAACCCGAACTGCAAGAGCTATGGCTATGGCAAGAGGATATGTCGACTCTACTCGAAATGCGTGAAAGATACCGTCAAGCCTGGCAAGGGATCGCCGTACAGCTACTATTACTACACGCAAGTGGGAATCGTAGCGTATCCGGTCTGTTAAAGGAGCTGGCGTGGTAAAACGACGTGTCTCCGACAGGAGTCGGAAACTCGGAAACATGCTATTGCCGATCAATGTGGATGTTTGGACGACCGAAGTGCATTTGGGGCCATGCGCAATATACATTTGACTGCTTTGTACAAGCTGGGAAAGCAGAGAATAATTCCAAAGCAATTTACGATCCGCCTCCTCAAAGATCGTGTGCACACTTGTCTGCCAAAGGAGTCGAGCTGGTATTGACGAATGTCTATCTCAGTTCTGATCAACGACGTACGGCGATGAGCTTTTCGCTGTCGAGCAAGTCACACAACACGGAAATACAGCTCACGTTTCTTCGCTTGGCCATGCAAAAATGCCGACAGAAAGGATATGCTGCCACGTATGGAGTGCAGATTCCGAAGTGTCTGTCGCAGCGTCTTGTAGCCACCGATCTGCAGTGCGGAAGCTGCGTTCTTCGTAGCTGTCCATGTCTTTATTTCTCCTGGAAGAGGTTTCCCCGAGTCCGACTTGGATAGAGACTCTACCCTACATGTATTTCGTACATCGAGATTGACAGAAGCTGAACAGCTGAAGTCTCCTTGGCAGGCCCGGCTTTGAGGCAATAGCGTGCTGAGTCATCAGCACAATTACCGTACATGGGGCACTCCACTTTCTGACTTGACTCCATCTGTCCTTCTCCCTCATACGCACACCGCTTACTCGTCTTTTCCACCTCCGACACGGCTGGAGTTGAGATATTCTGAAGTCTGCAGTGAATGATGAGAGGCTCAGCTCCAGCTGCTCCTTTCGCGGCGAACACGTCTCAGCTCTCAAGGAACAACAGCCCGCTTCTGGACCGCCTGTTCAGCCAGCCACGACAAAATCTAATGGACGGGACAAATTGCGAATGCCAGCGTCCTATCACCACCCCTCTCCGCGTCCGTCCATTTGCTCATTGAGGTATAGCCTTGCCCTACTCTTGGCGACCTGGAAATACACTATTGAAGCATGTGGCGTTGCCACCGATCTGGGAAGCGGCAGCTCCCCTTGGTGAAGCGATGGAGTTTCACCGACGGGAATCCCTGAATCCCTGTAAGGTGGTGAGATCTGGACTCCACGACCCACAACCATGTGGGCTGCGGCACAAATGATTGTTCAGCTCAGAGCAGCTCGCGAGAAAGGAGGCGGCTGCGCTTGCCACGCCTGATCCCGCGCAAGAAAACTTGCTCGAGTTCGATCGTGCGCTAGCGTGGCCTCTGCGCAAGTCACTGGCGGTGATACCTCCAGCGGTACAGGCGGACCACGGACGCGCGGGACAGATCTCCTAAGATCATTGCGCCGCGGCTGTTGTTCAGCTGGGATGTTCAAAAACACTTGCTGTCCTGCCTCTTCCTGGCCTCACCCGACATCAGCGCAGATTTCCTGCTCAAGCTTTCACAACCTTTACTCGTCGCTACCGCCATGCGCCTTCTCACCCTCCTGGCAGCAGTCCTGCCGCTTGTTAACGTTTTGGCTGGCCGTCATGACCGTCCTCCACTTGCCCAGAACCTGGTCAGTCGAGCGTATCAAGCTCCACAATGCGGCATTACCGGATACCAGCGTTCCCAGCCATGCCGGGTGATCGGTCAGAAATGCAGTGTCGAGCAGCGTAGCGCCTACTGCAAAGCTAGACCCGACTGCAAGAGTTTCGCCGTCGGCAAGAGCACTTGCAGTCTGTATTCGACTTCAGTCACCCAAAACGTCCAGCGAGCAAGCTCCTCTGCGTACAAGTTCTACGATCGAGCTTGCCCATGCGCTTTGAGGCCGCAGACGACTACTACGAGGCGGAGCACATCCACAACATGCACTACTGCGAAGACATCGACTACTACGAAGGGTGTGACTACGTTGAAGACTAGCACGACTGCTCGCACCACGCATAGCATCACACGTCCGACAACGCGGGCTACAACGCAGAGCACTACGCCTTCAACTACACCTTCAACTACGCCTTCAACTATTCCGTCGACTACGCCGTCAACTACGCCGCCAACTACGCCGTCAACTACGCCGTCAACTACGCCGTCAACTACGCCGTCAACTACGCCTTCCACCACGCCTTCCACCACGCCTTCCACTACGGCTTCCACTACGACTTCCACTACGCCTTCCACTACGCCTTCAACTACGCTGTCCACCATCACCATCACTACCTCTATTTCGCCTCCCACCGCAACCGTACGGATTCGTGCTGTTAACACCGACGGGACGTTTCGTGGCTACATCTCAAACGATCTGGATCAATATGGCGTCCGCCCATCAACTATTAAGCCAGATGAAGCCCTTCTTGTCACGCTGAATCCGACCTCCTCCGACCCTTTGACGAAAGTGAATCTGATAAACGTCAATTCTGTGTCTCAAAGAGATTTGCAGTATTTAGCCGTTATTGTCGGGAGAGACTCCAATAACGACTTGAACCCTGGCACGACCAAGTATGTATGGAGGCTTCTTTGACTGCGCCTGCTTAAAACATTCCGCTAACGATAGTCTGTATAGTTATGGAATCATTGGTGCTTCCACGTCGAGTAGGTAGCAAGGCGCGAAGTTGTAGCGCATGCCAATTTGTTCGAACTCGAGACTAATGTCGGTCTCAGTTTTGCCAGGAGATCCAGCCCAAAGCGTCGACAACTCGCGGAATCGAGTAGGCTATGATGCCAAGCCCGCAGAGACTGCTGTTGTACGTGCACTCCCTGTCGATGTCCGCGTCCATGATCGATATCTAATTCGGTGCTTTAGTGGAATTTCGATGCGCAGACTGGCACATTGACGCCAATTTGGATCAATCCTGATTCATGTAAGTTTTGCTGGTCGCCAACAACCGTGCACGGTGTGGGAGCGGTTCCATTAGAAGCTGACGAGGGTCCCTGCAGCGAGCGTCGCCGTTCCCGTCGTGTACGCTGCAGCGTACAACGACTTCAGAGTCGTAGCTGACAGTGCTCTGTTTAATGAGAGATATTCGGGCGACCAGGATGTGGCCGTTACCCTTTATTACGAATACGTTGGTTGAGATTGAGGCGCGACATTAAGCCTGCTTCTGGCTCATAAGCTCATCGTGGGGTGAAGACTGCCACAAGCTCTACTATCACCCTGCAAAAGAGCACCTGCCACTCGAGGAGAATGCGGAGCTTCCAGAACGAGAGTAGTGAACCGCGATTCCTACTGCCCGCAGAGTACTCATCCCATCAATCCGCAAGATTACTGAAAGGGCGACCTGCTTCATGTCGGCTTCATGTTGAGCGACAACATATGGATCGTTGCTAATGATCTCGGGATCGCTATATCGATGAGTGCATCTCCGACTGTGCCGTCCGAGTTGCTTGTTGTGACGGCATTCGGACAAGGACATGGTCATCGGAACGGAGACATCGCTGTCCCGGCGACTGTACAATTCGATCCGGGGCACGACCAGCATAAATTCAGCGAATCGAAGGATATTAATAATCTTTATTTGCCGAGCCGTCTTGTAGCATTCTCTCCCTTTTCGAATTTAATGTACATGAGCCTTTGATCCTCCTGCTTTCCGTTGACGAAGGCATAGTGGTGAATCCATCGGATGTCAATATATCACCCGCGTTTCCCGGATTGGCGCTTCCAGCTTTTGCAGGGTCCAAAGTTTAATAAATCGGACGAGAAACACTTCACTCTAAGATAAAGACTCCTTGCTGGACCTCACTCCTCTTTTCCTTCCTATACATACACAACCTCCGCCCGACATGGCCACCACTGAGACCATGCCCGCCGCCACTTCCACCACCGGCGACAACATCGCCGCCCTCAGCGAGAAACCCAACATCTCCCGCCCCGTCTCCCCGGCCTCCGTCGCCGACTCCTTCAAATCCACCGCCTCGCAGAAACCTCCCGGCGAAACGCCCGCCAGCAGCGCGAAGACCACCACCGACAGCCTCCCAACCTGGACGCCCCCCACCGACGGTCCTCAAAAGACTCCCATCCCAAACCCTTCCCCCTCCTCCAAACCCACCCCGCAACCCACCCTCACCTCCGAGCAACAACAAAAATACAACGCCGTCCTCTCCGCCGTCTCAGAATGGACCACCGTCCCCGCCACCACCGCAAAAAACGCCCCTTCCTCCCCCATCACCCACCACGAACGCATGTTCCTTACCCGCGAATGCCTCCTCCGGTACCTCCGCGCCACAAAATGGAACGTCCCACAAGCCATCAAACGTCTGCAAAGCACCATCTCGTGGCGTCGGGAGTACGGCGCGGATACCTTCACCCACGACTACATTTCCCCGGAGAACGAGACGGGGAAACAGATACAATTGGGATTCGATAAAGATCAGCGACCGTGTTTGTACCTCAACCCCGGGAATCAGAATACGAAAATGTCGGATCGGCAAATTCATCATTTGTGTTATATGCTCGACTCGACGATTGCCATGATGCCGCCGGGGGTGGAGAGCACGGCGTTGATTATCTCCTTTGGTGGGTCGAAGGCGGGTACGATCCCGACTGTGGGTCAGGCAAGAGCTGTGTTGAATATTCTACAAGGACATAACCCGGAGCGATTGGGCAAAGCGTTGATCTTGGAGACGCCTTGGTATGTCAACACTTTCTTCAAGCTGATTTCGGGATTCATTGATCCGGTGACGAGGGAGAAGATGAAGTTCAATGAGGACTGTAAGATTTATGTGCCGGAGGAGCAGTTGATTAAGAGGGAGGGAGGGAAATGTGACTTTGTTTATGAGCATGAGGTGTATTGGCCGGCATTTGGGAAGGTTGTCGCGGAGAGGAGGGAGGCGTATAGGAAGAGGTGGGAGGAGGGTGGGAAGAGGATTGGAGAGTTGGAGGAGTATTTGAGGGGTGGGAAGGTGAAGTCTTTGAGGGAGACGGAGGAGGCGGAGAAGAAGGTTGATGGGCAGGCGACGGCAATGGTGGAAGGTGTGGAGGCGCTGAAGGTTTGAGAGGATGTTGACTGGACGGAAGACTCGAGATCACGAGGCATACGTGCCTGAGCGGACATCTCAGGGACAGGGACAAGTGTGGGAGTGCGGAGGACACTATCGTCCATTGCCGTGCGCGGGACAGGGAGAAGAATGCTTTCTGGGTGGGCTTAGACGGTGGACGGACAGACTGATATCCCGCTAGATTACTGGGCTACTGGCAGGACAGGAAGCGCAAGCGAAACATTGCTCGAGACGGCATGGTGGGACGGCGTTCTGGTTATTTGGAGTTTGATGTCTGCTCTTTCTTCTTCAACTGTATAGAATTCGTGGTCTTCGCTGCTTTGCCTTAGGGCTTTATAATGAGACGCTTCAAGTCCGTGGTGGCAGGCAGGTAAACCTTGTTTAAGATAGAGCCGAGTGTTTGTTCTACAGAACAATATACTTTCTCAAGTGGCGCACGGGCCATCTGAGTTCCGCGCCGAGGTGAATAAACTCCCCTCCAACCTTCAAGCTTCTTTCAACCTCACCTTAACCTTGGGAAACAATAGACACACCACAGCACACAACAATCATGCCACCATCAAGTCTCTCCCGCCTTCTCCGCCTCAATCCACTCTCTCCCTCCCACCTCGACCACCTCCACCGCCTCCTCCACACCCCCTCAGGCCTCTCCTCCACCCTCCTAACCTTGCAATACACCCTCGCCCTCCTGCACGTGCAACTCACCCGCCTCCTCACCGCCCGCTACCAATCCCTCGCCGAATCCATCGCGTCCAAAGCCTCCGCGACCCTCGCTCCCGGTGAAGTCGTCTCACTCACCATCGAACCTCCCCACCTCGCACTCACCGATGCATGCTTCAGTGTACGCTCCGCCGGGGAGGTGGTGGATGATTGGAGGACGGCGAGTCGGGTTCTCACAGGAGGGCTGGGAAGATGGGCGGCTGGAAGGGACTTGTGGAGGGACGGGAAGAGAGATCCAGCGCTGAAAGGGTTGGCGTGGGTGCAAGTGGTTTGTGGGACGGGATATTGGGTGCTGGAGAGTGCTGCGTTTGGGGTTAAGAAGGGTGTGATTAGAGGGGTGAGGTGGAAGAGACGGGAGGCGGGACTGTGGAAGTGGAGTTGTAGGTTTTGGTTGGGCGAGGTTGTGGTGGAGTTTTTGAGGTTGGCGAGAGTGAGGAGTTTGAGGTGGGAGGAGGAGTTTGGTGCGGAACAGGCGGAGGGGGAGAAGGAGTTGCAGGTGAAGAGCGTGGAGCTGGAGAAGAAGTGGTGGAGGGAGTTGTATGCATATCATTTGGAATACAGCGGAATGTTCTGCCTCAGGCAAACATTCACCAACACCTTCTGTATAGTTAGTTCCTTCTTTCTGCCTCTTCCTTAGAACGAACAACAATGCATCAACATTTTACATCGTTCCTCAGAATCAACTGGTTATGAGCCCGGTCGCGCATACCGCAACTACCACAAGTGACACCAAGCTGTCGAGATAAGTAACGAGCAGCGCACGAAGTTGCGCATCGCTCTCATCTTCTCAATTCATCAACATCTCTTTCTCCTTCATTAAGCACTCACCAAGACGTCACTGAAGATGACTGACAAGAAGGTAGAGTGGCTGAAAGGTCAAGAGAATCACAAGGTCTGGTCCATCAAGATCAAGGCTCTTCTACAAGGAGAAGGCCTATGGACCTACCTCACAGGCGAGCGCAAGGCCCCTATCAAGAAGAAGGACGAGGACGATGAAGACTTCCTTGACCGCACTGATAAATACAAAATGAACCTCCAGAAGGCACGAGGTGTTCTCATTCAAAGCGTCTCAAAGGACATTGCAATGGACCTCGAACACTTTACATCAGCGAAGGAAGCATGGGACCATCTTGAGGCCAAATACAAGCCCTCCGGAATGGCCTATCAATTCAGCAAATACCAGGAATGGCAACAGCTCTCATTCGATGGAAAGAACATTGATCACTTCGCAAGCGCATACAAGAGCGCATGCACCAACATGAAGGAAGCAAAGCTGGAAGTCGACGAGGCTATACAGCTGTACCAGTTCATCACACTGGTGTCTCCATACTACAACGCCTTCACCACGAATCTGCGTGAGCGAATGCGCAATGCTAAGGACAAGGAAACGCTTCCTAAACTGGACGATGTGATCGCTGGTCTGCTTGATGAGCAACGAGCGCAGAGCTCAATCGACTCAGCCAACTTCATCCGGTCCAAGAATCAGAACGGCTCCAAACCACTAGCGAAGCCGAGCAACAGCAACAACAAGGACTCCAAGAAGTGCACTCACTGCGGATCCACCTGGCACAATGCTGATAAATGCCGACACCTCCACCCTGAACAACGACCATCAGACTGGACTCCGAAGTTCGGTTGTGACAGGAGCGGCTGCAAGCTGAAGGATCATGAGAAGAAGCTTCCACTGTGGACATCAAAGAAGGATGCAAAGGAATCAAGTGCTCACACCACGACTGCAAGCAGCGAAGAGTTCTCGTTCTCAGCCTCAGCGGCGACTGAGCACATCACTGAACGAACGGTCGAGCTACTACACATGACCGAGAACAGTGACACTTGGTATGTCGACTCCGGCTCCTCATCACACTTCACGAACGACTACAACAGCATGACGGACGTCACAACCGTCGACATGATAGTGAACTTTGGCAAGGGCGCCTCAAGAGCGACTGCGCTTGGCTCCATCAAGCTGAGGCTTCATGGCAATGGTCGTGTGAATACAGTCAAATTCACGGACGTGCTGTTCGTGGAGGGCCTGAGGGCCAATCTCCTATCAACCGAGAAGCTTAAGAAGAAGGGCCTCTTCTACCGCAATGACAACGACACACTGTTCACCAAGGATGCAGTGGTCGCCGATGTTGTCACCAAGGTCGGTATACCTCAGCTGGTGCTTGAGCAACAGGAGCAATCGAATGCCAGCTCTCATGTTCGTCATCCATCAAAGGAGACTGCACAGGTCTGGCACGACCGCTTTGGTCACTTCCCTGAAGGCAAGGTGGACCTCATCAAGAACGGCACCGAAGGCATGGTCATCAAGGGCTCGGAAGAGCTTGGTGTCTGCCATGACTGTAGGAGATCAGATGCAAAGCGCATCAAGAGCCGTGTTCAGTCCAACAGCAGCAACAAGCCACCACTCACTCACTGGAACGCAGACGTCGTCACCGTGAGCAGCGACAATGGACTGACCAAGAAGTACTTCACCAACATGGCGTGCGCCTCATCAAAGGCGCCACGAGTGGCCTTCCACCCTACAAAGGATGGTGCTTTCAAGTCTATACAAGACCTCAACGCCTGGGTGAAGAATCAGACAGGAAGAAACATCCAGACTCTACACATCGACGGAGGTCGTGAGTTCGGTGGAAACAAGCTGGTCAACTTCTGCACCGACAATGGCATTGAGCTGATTATCACCACACCAAAGAACTCCGAGAGCAATGGTCGAATTGAGGTCTCAAACCACCTCGTGTGTGTGCTGGCTCGAAAGCTCTTGAGCCGTGGCAGGCTCGGCAAGGCACATTGGCAATCTGCAATTGAAGCAGCGGCATACATCATCAAGAAGACACCATCACCAGCGTTAAATGGAAAGTCACCTTATCAAGTGCTAGCTGAACACTTCAAGTGGCCGCGAACCAAGCCATACATCGGCAACCTTCGCATCTTTGGCTGCACCGCCTTCGTGCTGGACCAAGAACTGGCACGCGGTGATAAGTTCGCAGATAGAGCCACCACTGGCAGACTCGTTGGTTTTGAAGGAGACAACATCTACAAGGTCTACCTGCCCTCAGAGCACAAGGTGGTGCGATCAGTGAACGTCACCTTTGACGAAGCACACTTCGAGTCGCCTGATGAGGACTACGTGCCAATTCAAGTCACTGGCTATAAAGACGACGATGAAGGCGTCACTTCAGGGGGTGGAAATACAGCCGAACTGACACCTCCACCGCCTCCGCCAGCAGCACTTCCAGCACCGCCTCCGCCAGTTACGACTCCTCCGTCAGCGACCGCCGCTCCAAAAGCACCGGCACCAGCAGCGGAACCGCGCAAAAGCACACGCACCAAACAACCTTCGCAGAAGGCTCTTGATAATCAGAGCCAACTAACTAACACCGAACCTTCCGTTTGGCCGCATCGAGCACTCACTTGCCTCACCGAATCACTCAACATCGCCGAGATTCCAACAACTCACACGCCTGAAGAAGCACCCTTGTGGCAAGCTGCGAGGCAGAAGGAGATGGACAGCCTTCACGAGAATGGCACTTGGCGACTGGTGAGGTGGCCACTGGAAAAGGATACAATCACTGCACTGGAAAACAGTGGTCTGAAGGTGAACAACACCCCCAAGATCCTCAAGGGGCGATGGGTGGATAAGGTCAAGAAGGCCACAACACTCGAGAAACTCATCTACAAGAGCCGATGGGTGGTCAAAGGATTCAGTCAGCGACAGGGCATTGACTATGCAGAAACCTATGCAGCGACCACCAAGGCAGCATCAATCAAGGTGCTGATGACCATCATTGCGCACTATGACCTTGAAGCGCGGCAATACGACATCATCACTGCGTTCCTCAACACGCTGATGAAGGAATTCGCAATCTTCGTGGAACAGCCTCATGGATTCACTCAATTCGACGCGGAAGGATATCCGCTCGTGTGTCTTCTACTGAAGTCACTGTATGGCCTCAAGCAGTCACCAATGCTGTGGCAACAGCAGCTCACGGTCTTCCTTGACAGCAAGGGGTTCAAGCCGCTGTTCTCAGATCCATGTATCTACCAGCATCGCCTCACGAAGGCGATCCTCGCAGTCTACGTTGACGACCTCATTCTGGCAGCACTGACGAACACCACGATCATTGAGATTGAGGGGGTGCTGACCGCACAGTTCAAAATGAAGTGCCTCGGTGAACTATCATTCTACCTTGGATGTCACATTACTCGTGACCGCACTGAGAAGGCCATCTACCTCACGCAAGAAGCATACATTGACCAACTCCTTGACAACTACAACGCAGATAGCCTCAAGGCGCTGGAAACACCACTTCCACCAGGAACTCAGCTCATTAAGGCTGAAAACGACTACGAACCAAGCGACAACATCCTTAACGAATACCAGTCCCTCATCGGTCGCCTCATGTGGCCATCGATTCAGACTCGCGCGGATATCACGTTCGCAGTCGCACAGCTCTCACGACATCTGGTGAAACCAACGACCGATCACCTCAACGCCGCGAAGCGAATACTTCGATATCTCAAGGGCACGCGGTGTCATGGAATCACCATCAAGAGTAAGGACAAAGAACTCAAGCTGGTTGGATACACCGACAGCAGCTACGCAGACAATCGCGACGACAGCACGTCCACCGGCGGCTACGCATTCCACCTCAATGACTCTCTCATCTCATGGAAATCGGTGAAGCAGCGCACAGTGGCACTATCATCAACAGAGGCTGAATGGAACGCCGCGGTCACCACGTGTCAAGAAGCGGCATACCTCTCAGCTCTCTGCTCGGAATTCAGCATCATTGAGGAACCATCAATGACTCCAGTGACGATCAAAGCGGACAACATGAGCCAGATCGCTCTCACCAAGCGCGGTGGAGTAGACGGTCGCACCAAGCACATGAACAACCGCCTTCACTGGCTCCGAGAGCAAGTCAATAACCACCTGGTTACCTTCCAATGGGTGCCAACCGAACAACAAGCCGCTGATGGCCTCACCAAGGCCCTCACCGCACCAAAACATCACCATTTCTGCCAGCTCATTGGCATCACAGACCTCACCAAGGAGGTCACGAAGAAGGACTGATTGAATGAAGAGACTTCAGTCACGTGCAGAAACTGAAGGAGTTCTCTGGCCTCTCATTGGCCAATGGTTTTACGACGGTTTTGGAGTTTCCAGCTTTCGTACGAGTCGTTTGCGCAGGTCTCAGAACTGCTACGACTGCGCTCAGAAATGCGCTAGGAAGAAGGAAGTGCGAAGGAAGGGGGTGATTTGGAATACAGCGGAATGTTCTGCCTCAGGCAAACGTTCACCAAGACCTTCTGTATAGTTAGTTCCTTCTTTCTTCCTCTTCCTTAGAACGAACAACAATGCATCAACATTTTACATCGTTCCTCAGAATCAACTATATCTGGGATGGTTGCCGGGTGCGCTGCATTGGAGTTTCGACGTGGGTGAGGATGGAGAAGGGCTGTTTGGGGAAGGCATGCTGGCGGTCAGCGGGTTGGTGCCGGGTGTAATTGCGTTGCAGGATAACTGGAGGAAGACGGCATAAGGAGGGAACGGACGACAAATGTCACAAGATACGCTCAAGATCGGATATGCTCCATTAGCATGGAGTCCAGAACAAAACAAACGCCGGTTCAACTGACAATTGGCGAAACTTTGAACTCAAACGACGTCAAACGCACCTTGGCATCAAACGAGCGCTCGAACTCGTGCACCACAACAAAACAACAACACGAAACGACATCATCCATCCATTGCCAGGCCAAAAAGAATCCCTTCTCAACGTCCAACGAAATAGCAAAAGAAACTCGCGAGTTCAGAAAACCCTATGTCCATCTCGTTATATTATTACAAGCCCGATTTCTTGCGAAGCGGCCAAATGGGTGGTTTTACTTGATTGGATGGAGGGAAAACTTTGTGGAATATATACCTGACTTGGACGGCTCCCGCTGCACGGGGTGCCGCCGAGCTTATGCCGGCGGCAGGGGCGGGATGCTCGGTTGTGAGGCAGAAACATCAGCGAGGACTTCGATTACGACGAGTTGGAGCCGCGTTCTTGAACACAACTGGGAGTGACATTGCACATCTTCGGACGGACTCGGATGAAACATTCGTATGCTCGAAGGTGGGACATTCGAAGTTCTGCTACCGATTGATCATCATCTATGCATCTGGTATGAACAGATGGCAGCCGATCGAGACTGGAGCATTGTATTGATGTCGCTGAAGGTCATATACTGCTCTTCGTGTCGATCAGCAAGTCACAACTACCGAGTAGCGCAAGCTCGCGGCTGACATTGCAGGACCTCCCAGAACATCGTCCGCTTCATGGGCATGCATTTCCAACGGTAGGTAGCTTGGTGGAGTCTCGACTGCCCATTCTCCGACGGCCCAAAATCGCTGTTCGTACCAGTGCTGCGAGTTTTGAGCCCCGTCACGATATTTGCTAAAGCAAGGGCGCCTGGCAGCGCCATCACTCCTGTTCGGGATTGTGCATCACTGGTGACTCTCCTACATGCCATCCTCCCTCGCCTTCATCGCTCTCGAAAGGCCACAACTTCTTTCGGTCCTTCGTCAACGGTGGAAGCGACTCCCAACCAAGATCCCAGTACATGACATACGTGTATGTCGCCCTGAACACCGAGCGGAAATTCAATCCCCATGAAGGTTTGGTGCAATTGTCGGCAATTTGCGCGATTTGATCAAGCACTTGCTCCGAAGGTCCAGGACACGTCCAGCCCAAAAGTTGGACATGCTGCGGTGCCGATGCAGAGCTGAAATGATCGATGATGAAGCCGTGATGTCGCTTATACCTTGCCACTGCCTTTTCTCTGTCAAGCTGGAAGTAGTCCAATAGGACATCAATGATAAGGGACCCAGGCCCTTGCTGTTGGCCCACAACCGGCCAAGTGCAAAGGATGACTGCGCGTTCTTTAAAGTCTTCACGCCTTCGGACATTCTCGAGCTCTCGCTGCAATCTCTTGAACGTGCGATCCAGAGAGCTGCGCACAATATCTTGCAACGAAGATGCTAGATTATCCGATATTTGCCAGACACTCATGTTCCTCTGGTCCAATCCCTTGTAAAGCGTGCCGTCGATGTGTGCGGCGAAACAACGGCGGTCGTCGATCGGAAGATATATGCCCACGCATGACAAACAGCCGGTAATGCATAGTGCAGTAGTCTTCTTCAAGGTCGGTTTGGACTTGTTTGCGTGACTTGCCGTAGTTTGTGGGAATGTGTAGGTTCCTCCCGCACGTTGCTCAATGTATATCGAGCATTTACTGCGTGAGGTTTGGCGAGATGCTCTCCGCTTTGCTGCTTTCCCCTCAAAAGCTAGCTCGAGGGAGAAATGGTCCGAGTACAGACTGGTGTTGTTCTCTGACTCATCAGAAGACCATGCATCGTCATCGTCTTCTTCCTCGTCGTCGTCCTGGTCGTCTTCGTTTTCAGTTCGCCAGTCTTCTTCATTGCCGTCTTGGTCTTCATCGTCGGTCGACCACGCATCTTCGTCTTCGCCTGAATGTTTCCAAGACTCCATAGCCACTTGATGCTTTCGTAGTGCTGATATCGGACAGATTCAGGAGGCGGTCAGGAACTCAGGATGGCCCCCTGCGGTGCGTGCTTAGTGAAGGAGGCTTGGCGGGGCGGGAACCCTGAGGTCACCACTTCCTCCTTGCCAACGACCAAATAATCGCACCACGATCGACACCATGTTCCCGACGAGGACTGGACGCGCGGATGACGATTTGGAGAGCCTTCGTACGCCTCTGGTATAAGTTGAATCTATATCGATGACCCGGGATCTCAACACATGGCATCCGGAAGGACATAGAATGAATACTTCAGCATTACCGGACTACCATGTCGGATACGCATAACAGACCGCGCGCTTCCTCCTGTTATCACCTGATCGGCGAGGGAAGTCCTCGCGAAGCGGACATGCGCTGGAACCTGTCCAGACTTCCGGGTTGTCTCATCAATCCACATGGAAGCCGCCCCGCCACGATGCTGTGGACTTCGAAGATAAGATCCTTACTCAATCACAACTCGTCGATATCTTAAGGCTACTGGACGCCTGTGAGTTTTCTGGGCAATATATGGAATGGAACCTGAGTAGAGCATGCAGCTTGTGACCAATGGGCTCGCAGCTGCCGGCAAGCTCCTCAAGCAAATCAAGCTTTCAGGATGCATGCATCTAGTACTGCATGAGATCAGCCCTCTTTAGGGCGGCACGTATGACAACCTGCGCATTCAGCCGCAGATGTCTACTTCGCACATCTGCCTTATCGCTGCATGCCAATTCGAGCATCTTTCTTTCACTCGTCCATCTTCTTCGAAGTTTTGCCCTCGCTCTCGCCCATCACACATCGATTATGGAGCTTTTCGGAGATCCCCGAATCGTACCTTACACTTATACGCCACTCGACACTTCCAAGCAGCAGTATCGACTCATGCGATTTTGTCGGCGACGACAACGATGCAGAGGTCCTCTTGCTTGCGTTCGAGCTCCAACCATATTAGGATGTTGTATTTCTGGTGACTTATCAAGTATTCAAGCCGTTCTTTAGCGACGTGGCCCCCGAGACTACCTGTGAATTCGCAGCAACATATGCGTACGGGACAGAGGTCTTTGATACGGTCACGCTTTCGAAACCAAGGTGCTATGAAACGAAGAAACACGCAGCGGGTAAGATCAGGAAGAAAATTGAGAAACGAAACCTCGAAGCCGTGGCTCGGATTCGTGCTGTTGGAGCAGCGGATACCGTGCTGACGGCACCGTTGTGGAAAGATCCTGTCAAAGCACCTGCTATTGATGGACGCAGGAAGAAATGTTCGGCGTGGATACGGGACGCAGGAGTCATATGCGATCACATTTGGTCGAGTTAGACACAGTCCATGCGGCGGAACGTCGGTCCTTCGACGATATCGGAAGAGAACGACCGCGAGGTAGTGCAATTTGGGACTTATCCTGCTGAGGTGATGGGTTTTCCGATGCAAAGCAGCAAGGTGAAGCATCAGTGGACGCGGCCATCGACTTGTCCCACCAGATAGTCTCCATCTCGGCTACTCGAAATACGACTCTGCTCCAGGACAATATCCTCCCGCACAGCCTCAGCCGACTCATAAGCACCCTTCCAGCATCCCAAAACGATCCTACCAAGAAGTACATCCTGAGTCGGAGGGAAAAGTCCTTGCTCGAAACACCGGACTACATCCTGATCCTCATACTTCTCATACGGCATCTCACCCGTCACAATCTCATACAACACCGATCCAAGCGCAAAGAGATCCGTCCGTACGGTCGACGGAGCATCATAAGCCCGCGGAAGCCGGTACCGATATCCCTCGAATCCCGAGCCGGGCGAGCCGTCGATGGTCGAGCCGGAGAAGTCGATTATACAGAGTCGATAATCGTCGTCAACGAGGAAGTTCCACGAGTTGAGGTCGGCGTGGATGATTTTCGCACTGTGGAGCATGCTAAGACCTTCGGCGGCGTCGGCCGCGAATTGCAGCCGTTGTGATGGAGGTATCGTCCAGCCTGGCGCGGGAGATGAGCCAAGCGGTGCAGCACTGCCGCTCGATGTGAAGCGTGAAGGTCGCAGGAAATTGTGCAGGCTCCCGTTGCGAAGGTACGGTAGCACTAGTTTCTCCGGCGTGCCATCAGCGTGAAGCCGTAGCAAACGTGGGTGTGGTGGTAGCCTTCGGTATGCCCCATACTCTCGCCGCAGGTCTTGCAGGCTTTCTTGCAACCAGTCGGGGTTGGCATGCGGTGCTTTTTCGACAAAGGCGCCATCTGCGCGCAGCTTTATCAGACCGGTGCAGCCTCCGGATATTATTTCCAGTTCGGTCTCTGTCGTTGACATTGTTGAAGGTCAGGGTAAGGATATATGGGGTCGAAGCAGCGGCTGCAATTCATGATGAGGTTGTCTGGTAGATGCTGATCACATTCAGGTCATCGGCTGATCCAGATCACGGTCTCATGTCGCAGGATCATGTTAACAAGGTGCTTCTTTCGAAAAGTGCTTGCTGGAATGTTGACTGTCCGCTTCCAGCTTCGTCGCCTCTTTGATCTCTGGGACATGCATCCGGCCATCGCAGTATGCTGGATACTGCTAGGCAGTAAGATGAGTTCGTTCTGTTACCCATCATGAGGAAACTTATTGATGGTATGGTGAGAAACGGACATGGCTGTACATGTCGCAATGTTCATCAGGTGGCCGTCATCATTGGGTGGTATAGCAAGGGGGTTTCGAAATCCCCGGAGTTGACCCGACATCTCAACCCAGCTGCATTCCTCTCGCAGCTCTTCCTGAAGCCGCATCCGGATCTTCCGCCTTGCCGTGTTCCCGCTCGCCTCATGTCAGCAGTGTTCTGATGAATGGCAAAGGAAGCGAGCACCGGGTACCCAAGCTTGAAGTCGCTGGGATGAGCAGTGTGAATTCCACAGCGGTGATTCCATACCATTTCATTCTTGCGTTTTACATAATGACTTTCCCTGTCCGATTCAATCTCACTCCGCCATTGGCTGGCGGACACCTTACGATCACCAGCATAGTCGCCAGCTCTGCTTCAATTACGGCCCGCCAGCTCGACGTCCGTTGGCCCAGTACCCGTCTCCTTTGTTACGGCAAGGCCCAACGACACAGTAGAAATAGCTATTCCTCGCGTTGCTATTGGGAGACTTGATGATGGCTGTGCCTGCGTCTGTATTGTGGCAGATGAAGTCGCAACAGACTGTTTCGTAATTCTGCACGGTATATGCAGTGTACCAGGCACTGTACCATACGCAGACGGTTTCGCCGGGACCTGCGTCGCAGTTGTGTGACTCGGAGACGGCCAAGGATTTTCCAACGCTGGAGCCGGCACTGATCCATCTAAACACACTGGCAGTGGCAGACCACGAGTACGTTGAGGTGTCTGTGGCGGCGACGCCAACAGAGCATTTAGTGGAGCCGCAGAAGTGGTTTACCTGGAATTTCTCAGCCTCGTGACGCAGCACATGGAGTGTTGGACATATTTACCGTCAACTGTTTCTCGAAAGAGTCTTGGTGTGGATCACCGTCGCCGAGTGGAGCAGTGCCGTGGACCTGGGCACACTGTCGTCGATGGAGTGAAGCTGTTAAGTCGTCTGCGACAGGAGCCACTGCTGCGCTGGAGGCTTCAATCAAAGCATCCTGGTCCTGAGGAGGCTCCATCCAGTCTTGACTTGCGGATAGCCGGGCTTCATCACTGTCGAAACAGTGAGAAACAACACTGTCTGAAGAAGTCACGTCGAAGTCGCTGGAGACCGTGACCGAGCATCTGACTTCAACAGTGCTGCCGCTGTACATACGGCTACACTTTGGATGTCCGACATCTTTGGGTACCATGGTGAGCTCGTACGAGGTGCCCGCCACGGTGATCGTTCCGAATGGAGATGGCATCTTCTGCAGTGTAATCTGGACCGGGAATTGAGAGAATTGACGAGTCCTGAGTGTAAAGCCACACTCGGATTGGATCAATTGACCATCGTTGTTGAAGCTTGCGATAGCGTGTGATCCGTCTTGAACCCAACGATAGACGATATCGATAGTGGTGCTTCCTAGGAGCGGAGAGCCATGTACTTTGGACGAGAGAGGTATGACGGCGAGGAAAGCTGTGAAGTGCATTTTTAGAGCGGTTTTCGTTTGCAGATGACAATGGAAGAGAAAGATGCTGAAAAGATGCTGGTACCTTAATGCCCAGCGAAGGCAATGTGACCTCCTACCTGCCTCTCTCGCCTCGTTATGTGCGGACATGGCAAAGATCTGAGGTCAATGCTTCCGGAGATGCAGTGTGCCTGCTCGCCCTGCTCGGCGCCGGCGTCCGGCGTGTGGCGCAGACCCCATAGCTTCTCTACACAGAGATACATGCATGTAGCGAGGAACATGCTCGATTGGCTAGTGGCACGGTTCGTTGGCGCATTCTCCTTGACTGCGCAATACATGTGCGAGGCGCCAAACCGTGAGGAAGGTCAAAACGAGGCTTTGCATGCTTCGCCTGCTTTGTCGTGAATGGTCACAAGTATTTGCTTGCGAAATTCCATAAGCCTTACCAAGGAAGATGTATCCAGGCAGATGTGTCGTTGAGCGGATTGCATTCGAGCACAAGAGCTACGTACCTACCATGCTCTTCTTAGCTGCGGACTGTGAGCTGCGGACTGTGACTCATCACGCTGGCCGGTTCCAAGCGAGCACTCTGCAGTAGAAGTACGAAGCCTGCGGCACGGACAAGATTGAGAAGGACGTGCGGTCAGGATAGTTCGATAGTTCAATAGTTTGTGCTTCGGGGAGCCGGCGCGGAGGGGAAGCTGGAGTTATTGCATGGTATACCCGGACATCTCATCCTAGTCCTCTGGATGACGCCTTCGGTTCAAATGCGGGCAGTTCTCTTTCAGATCTTCAAGTCACCAACGATTTCCATTAGCAGCAAGATCTTCAACCTGCGTGATATGCCTTCATCCAAGACATCATTCCTGGAAGACCAGACTCAGCATGAAATTGCAAGGCGTATGCACTGCCGCTTCCAAGTCTTTGAAAGCTCATGCTGACAGTTCCGAAAGACCACGAATGCCGTCCCGATCGCAGCTATGTCGACGACATGCCACCCAACTGGGCCACTCACAAAACCCACCTATGCGGCGTAAGCTGGCCGCAGTCATCACCACTCCAGAACATATCTGCCTGCTGCAGCGACGACAAGCCTGTCGAAGTCTCGCATGCGTGCTTCCACTACTGCGAAACGGAACTGGACCTGTTCGGATTCTCTCATTGTGTGAGAGACAAGTTCATGCCGGAACATTACATGGTCTCTTGCAACTTCGCTGAAGGCCATGAGATCGGTAAGGCGTGGACATTTATGGGCGGTCTGGCGTTGGCGATAGCGATTGGGGGTGTTTTTGTGGCTTTGGTGGTTGCGGTCAGGCGCAAGCGGACGGCATCGGTGATGATATAGATGGCCAGAGTGTGAGATTGCGTGCGTTTGAGTCGAACGATAGGTCGGTGACCGTGGTTTTTGTCAGAGCAAAGGACTGTCGGATGAACTCACTTGTCCATTCGTAGTCAATCGATTGTCTGTATTGAAAAGGCAAGAAGGAGGAAAGCACGTCTAAGAGGACGCCCGTTATCAAGAAAGGAGTGGAACCTGGAAGCCGTGACCGTGACTAAGCATTTCTGCCTCAGGCACCAACAGAAATATCTAAGGTTCTCCGTGCAAGGCACTTGCATGTTTTCTATCAATACCACTCACACGACAACCTTCCAAGCTACAGCATGGTAAACCGTTGCCCGCAAAGGGAAGATGTGGCGCCACGACTGTATCACATCGACCTCCTCCGAGCCATGTATTCAGCGGACAGTGAATTGCTCATGGATCAGGAGACCGAAGTGATGGTATCCAATGCCAGGACTTGGTGCGAAGATGACGCTATCGAGAGGCCCGACATGACGGCAACAATATCGCTGTCTCTTTTCTTGACCTTTTCCACAGCCGTCAAGCAGGACAGCCGGAAGCTGATTCTGACCATCGAGCTGCCACTGGCTCCTCTCGAACCCGTTAGTGCAGAGGTCCAGTTGGAAGGAAGACTGCGAGTCGGGGCAGATTGGCTCACCAAGGCCGAAGCTCTTCGAATGCAGGTTGACTTGCCCGAAGATGACATTCTGTCGGCTATTGACATCGTCCGAGATCGAGCCACTGAATACCTCGCCACATTACAGCAGACAGCAGTCGTGGCCGGAGATACCAGCGGTCCCGAAGTCCGAGCATGGTTCTACTTCCCCTCCATCAGCACACGAGAAAAGCGAGACGATTTCGTCAACCACGCCCCATCATTCGGGCTGACGGGTTTCCTTCTCGCCGGCAAGCCGGGAATTCTGTGCTTGGAAGGTGGAGCGCAACGTATTGACGACTTTATGAAATTCATCAAGACGGAATCATGGGGCGACATTCCTCCCGGCCACAAAAAAGTCTCCGAGGTCCTCCGAGAAAAGTGTACCGAGAGATCGTTCTCACGAATGGAGGAAATCACTGATCAGCTCGAGAAGCGAGGTCAGAGATCGAATCGGTCAGATATGAAAGGACTGGAACAATGGCTTGCGGCAAGAGGGTTGGGTGAATCATTCGCCAAGGTGTTGATGTGATGGCACAAAGCGGGTCACGAAGACCACCGTCCCATATGCTCTCACACGCCACAAGCTCGCCCCGTACATGAGCCCGGCCCGGCTGATACGAGCAGAGGAATCGCGGGGCGCAATGCTCGCTTTACGCTCCAGAACTCCACACAAGCCTCAAGGCTACGATCAGTCTCCTCTGCACACACCATCCTCCGCCTGCTCCGCCTCCGCCCAGAGCTCCGTCATATTATCACCCTTCGAATTCCACGTAGCAAGTATACTCGACACGTTCCTCAGATCCACCCGCACCGTTTCAATTTCCGGCTCTCCCTCGAGAGAAAGTACGAGAAGGGCACTATCGTCCTGACTCGATCTTTCATCCAAGATGGCGAACATTTCGGTATCGAGGTCCGACTTGGTGCGGGTCGTCATGGCGGACAGGGTCTGCCAGCACTCTTTGACGCTTTGACCTTCGAATGGAGGATCAAAGCTCGAGACAAGTGGCGAGCTGATCTTGGTGTATGTTTCATTGAGGTCGCGGATGACGACCATGAATTGATACCGACTGTCTTGTGCTCGGAGGATCTTGTTCGCCGCCTGTCCGACCGTAAGACAATATCATCGAGAATGGGTAGAGGTTTGGGGTTAGCGGTACTCACGTCGGCGGTATTTTTGCTCGTGCAGCAGACTGCGAAGTACCTGCCTTTGTGAACTTCCATCTTAATCGCGCAGCTCAATCCGGGACGGGTGGAAGAAGTCGGTGGGCGCAGTTGCAAGGGGCAACGTGCAAGGATATATCAAGGTAGGGCAATGGGAGGACTGACGACACCATGGTGGGACCCATGACGATGGAGGAACGTACGGTACGTGGTACAGTGAGAGTACCTGAGACCTTGGTCCGCTAGCAAGAGATGGTTGTACTGCTTACGTCCCGCTAGCAGACTTTCGCGCCCTCCGCGTGGTGGAAGCATATTCTAGCGTTTGATTGCCCCGAAGCTACCATGACCGGCAGACCATAGTTCTTGCCTCTCGGGCATTTTATGGAATCTGGATACTTTTTCTGACATTCTCGTCTCCTCGGATACAGCACTTATACCTCGAATAGTAAAAGCCTACGTCACGTTGGTAACTCGTGTCGGCGCTGGACAGTATCACCTCATGGAACGCCAACGCTACACAAGTCCAGCGCACATGAAAACTCGCGATAACGGCGACTCCTGGAGCACGGTGTCGTGACAACGCTGTGTGGTAATACAGAGTCTTGCCTAAAACACCTGGTCGCATCACCTGAAGCCTCTGCGCACAAATGACCAAGTTTGCCGTGCGATTACAACGCCAACTAGTGCTCTTGTTGGTGTGGTTACCGGTAGAGGTAGGGCCCTTACCACCACCACCAACAGCTAAGAAATCACTTACTAACTGCACCAAATAGTAACTATTACCGGATTAGGAAGGAGCTTAAAAAATAAGGCTTAGGAGCCTTAAATTGCTAGTGTATCTACTAGTGTTATATCGGTCGGTATAGCATACTCTTAAACGGCTCTTAATAAACTAATATAGCCCTTCTTAGTATATTTATATTATACTAGCTCTTAATCCTTATTAAATACTATTAATAGTAGCCTATACTAGCTTCTTAAACAGTTATATACCTTAATAATATCCTCTTAAAGATAAGAACGACGGTATCCTATTAAATCCCTACT
>JYJE01000519.1:621-13571 GCA_000983655.1 Zymoseptoria brevis
TAAATACTTATATCCCTTCGTATAAATATACTAATAATCCTCTACCCTTATAGGCTTTACTACCTCTTTATATATACGGCACACCGCGTCTAGTACCTAATAGAAGATCGGTCTAATAGTCGATAGCGAATGCTAGAAGTCCTTAGTAATGTCGCGATACCGGTCGTTATATATAACTATATAAAGGAAGATTAATAACCTCTAAGGCTTACTAATTAGCCCTCTACGGACTCCCTATAGATAAGGATGTACTATCTTATATATAGCTTCGAAGGCTCTCGGTTTATAGCGCGTATATCGATATAAGCGTATATAATTACGAAGGATATCGAAGGTAAATCGCTTACTACGCGCTATATCTATATATACCGTCCGGATACTACTAGGTATATAATAACTATACTCTTCTAGTATGCTTATAGCTACGGCGGTAAGCACTAACATGTTGCGGTAGTAGCGACTAATACGCTAATGCTCTAAGGATATAGACAACTCTATAGTAGTAGTAGTAGTAATAAATATATACTAACGCGCTCGCCGAACAATACTAACAACGCGTTACGCTACGACTTATACTACCGCTTAACCGAACAACACCATAGATCGACATAACATTAAACTTCTACTATTGCACATACTAATGTCGACAACATAGTCCGAGCGCTTAAGTTACGCCGTACCTTAACCGGACAGGTCCTTAGTACTTGCCAATTATAAGGAGCAAGTATATAGCAATGTTAGAGACCTCTAACTGCTGCAACTACTCGCTGTATTAATAAAGAGACTGCTAAGCAGAAGGGTGTGGATTTGGACGTGTTAGCGAGATAAGGAAAGATGGAAACCTTGGAAGCAAGAACCCGTGGACGGCCGGACGAGTTGTATTTGTTGGTGTCTGAGGCAGAAACATGCTTAGAACTAGTCATGGCTTCACGAGCGTATATTTCGTTTCTTCCTTCTTCCTTCCTCCTTATTTAGACAATCAATCCAACACGTATTGGGCCATACATTCAGTGTTTCAGCGGCATCTCAACTGACTTATTGACAAGCAGCCTCCAATATGCCCTGGTTCTTGTCCCCACAGACACGCATTCTCATGTACGTCAACCCGGCTTTGCGGAAAAGCTGACTCCATTGCTGTTCTGTCCGCTCCAGCGCCCCGAAGAACATCATCATGTGTAAGTCCAAAGCTGCCTCAAGCGGGCTCGTTTCGGCAACGCGGGTCGGCATGATAGTCTCGAGCACGATGACCCTGCTATATCCAGGTTTCATTGCTGCCTTCAGATGAGCCAAAATCTGGAGAGCCTCCTTGTCTGGCCAGTCGTGGAGAACCTGTCGCAAGAAGTACACTTTGGCGCCGCAAGCGTTCGGCGGCTGAGGTGTGAAGAAATCATGGGCAATCGGAGAAATTTGCGGCGCCAGGGTCTCTTGATCGATACTCTGAATGACCGCTTTAGTATCTTGAAGGATGAGTCTCGCATCTCCATAGCTTTCGGGCAGGCTTGCAGCCACGTGCATTAAGTCGTTGCCCGTTCCACCTCCAACGTCAACGATAAGCGGCCGATCACGATCAAAATCTTGAAGCAGATCATCAACCGAGTAGTACGCAATCCATGGGGACTTCTTCGATCGCATAGCTCCGAGGAAGCCGTTGAGATTGCTCTGCGCCTGAGGCTGATGCTTCATCCACTTCCACGGATCAGGCGAGCCCATAACATGACTGAAGGGCGAATCGCTGTAATCGGACGGATTACGGTACCCTGTGCCCCTTAAAAGCTCGGCAGTCTCATCGCCAGAGTCGCAACGACGTCGAAGTAATGGCCGATGGCACTGACCATTCCGCTGTCCTCTACGGCAGCTAACGAAAGCTCCATGCCAACGAATGCGTCCTCGGTCACCTCTTTGACCCACCCACAGCTTCCAAGAATCCGAAGAAGTCTGGAGATAAGCTGAACATCAGCGCCCGTGGCTTTGGCAAGCTTCGACGAGGATTGAGCTTCACCGTTCAGCTGTTTGAACAGGCCCATCTCGATCGCAGTGTTCACGGCGGCCATAAGGTATGGATCCGTATAGACCATGCGCAGGACTTTCTCGTACGGCCGCTCCAGCCTTTGCGACAGTTGTGCTGCGGCTTTGCAGATGCGTTTGCGCCCTGGCTCATCGTTTGTGAAGCTGGACCCGTCGATGAGAGCCAATTGGCGGGACAGAGAATCCATGTTGCCGCGGAACACGGGATCACGATTCGTGAACTTCGTAAGACAGTCAGCGAGTGGACTGAAGAGATGAAATCTTTTTCCACCTGGGCGGTGTTGCTGATATTGCTATTTGCAGGATTTGCAGGAATGAAGGACCTCAAGGCTGGGCCACGGACTTCAGAGCCAAGCTAGTAGCCAAGTCGATCAGCACTTGTCGGCAGTGTCGGCACGACGAACACATTAAATGAGGCATAACGTGGACAAGGCGAGCTCTCAAAGATTTGTGGCTCTTCTTCTCTGACTGCCGATCGAATTCATCTGAACGAAATGGACGACCGAATTGGAACCTCACCGCATCAGACGATCTTTGCACTTCTCCAAGGCGTTCTGGACCCGACGACTTTATATTGTTTCTGCATTATTGTCAAAAGCAGTGCGCTAGTCATTGCAGCAACCTACGTTGTGTACTATAGATGGCTTCATCCATGCGCGGCCTATCCCGGGCCATTCATCTGCAGCATAACTAACCTTTGGAAAGTCTGGGCCGTCCTCAATGAAAGAATGATCGATGATCTACTCTTCCTGCATGAGAAGCACGGACCGGTAGTCCGCATCGGACCCAGCGACCTGAGTTTCAATGACCCAGCAGCATTTCGAGACATATACTGCAGTGGCTGGCCGAAAGGCGGTGTATACGACGGCTTTGCGCACCATTACCCCGGACTGTTTGATGAGCGCGATGAGAAGAAACACGCGGAGAGGAAAAGATTGGTCGCTCCTTGCCTCTCGATGCAGGTCATGAAGTCGATGGACGACACTTTCGATCAACACTACGCTATTTTTCGCCGGAAGCTCAATAGATTCGCTGAGACTGGAGAATCTTTCGATCTGAGACGTTACATTGCGTTTTGTGTCGCCGACACACTAAGTCAGTTGGCCTTCGGACAATCATTCGAATGTCAGAAGGACGAAGATCTTGCAAAGCTTCCGCAAGTGTCTCGCGCGATTCGGGTCTGTGTTGCTGCGGGCCAGCTACCATGGTGTGCTGGTGCTATCAAAACGTTCCCCTTGTTCAAGGCCGACAGAATTCTACACAGTATGAGAAGGATGATCCCCGAAGCGATGAAGAGCGTTGAAAAGCGAGCGAAGAGCGGGCTCGTTCAGAATGACATTCTGGGAAGAATCATAGCGGCGCGGGAGAAGAGGACTGGAGAACCTCTAGTCCCTCGACAGATCTTGACAGAAGCGACGGACCTGATCTTCGGCGGAACCGATTCAACCATCGAGACGACCTGTATCTTGCTGGCAAACCTCAGCCGCAATTCGTCCGTCATGGCTCGAGTTGTCGACGAAATTGACAAGAACATTCCGCCGCTTGCGAACAACGAAGCAGCGGTGCCGCTGCAAGGGCTGGAGTCGAAGCTCGACTTCGTTCACGCAGTAATCCGGGAAAGTATGCGCAAAGATCCGGTGACTGCGTGGAATATGTCGAGGACTACCCCAAAAGAGGGCGGCACGGTAGCAGGTATCCCTATCCCAGCAGGAGTAAGTCGATCTGGCATCTGGCAAGATACTTAACTACGGACTATTTCTGACCTTCACCAGGCGGAATGCTTCATGAACATTCACCTCTATCACCACAACCCCGATCTCTGGGGTCACGATCATGCTATCTATGACCCGGATCGATGGTACGATGATCGAGCGAAAGATCTGAAAAGGTCCGCCGCACCATTTCTAGGTGAGAAGTCCGCTTCGTATGGCCTCCAATCTTTTGGCGCTAATGCAGACCTCACACATAGTTGGTAGCCGCAAATGTGTTGGAGAACACTACGCCACCGCTCATCTGTTGAAAATGCTCACCACTTTGTTGAAGGCATATCATTTTGAGTGGATCAACGCAGACGAGGAGATGATTGTCAAGACTCACGGAGCCACGATCCTGAAGACTCCGCTTCTAGTACGATGCTCTGTTCGCTAGCTACAGGCGCATGACGACTCTGCCTTTGTTTATTGTCTTTCGGCGTACCTCAGACCTCGAAATCTCGATCTAGACGTTTCCTTATTATGTGGTCAATAGGCATGCGGATGGCGATCGAGGAGCGCATTTGACAAGCCAGGGACGTAGACACATTGACCTTAAGGGCCCCGAGGATACCAGCAACGCGATAAATATGGCCCGCTGCTAGTAGCTAGCGTTGAGGGTCTGAACACTGGACAGCAGGATACCCGCTCGCAGAGTACACTTGAGCCGTCGCACTGAGCCATCACGCAATCAGAAAAACACCAAGGACCGCACTTCAATCGATCGTCGGTTAGGTGCGTCTTCTGGTGTACTGTTGTCCCAGAACGCAGAGTGTGGCACTGCCAACTTAGGATCTGAGTGAAAAGAGCAGAAGACAAGACATTCCTGCGAGCAGTCAGCAAATGTATTGATTGATTACGCTCTCCCTCTCATTGACCTACCTGAGGCGTCATATCGCTGACATAATAGTAGTCGTAGCGCTCGTCGGGCTTCACAAGGCTGTCGTACGACTTTCCACCGCGGTCTGCCATTCGTGGGTCGTTGTATGGGTAAAGGCGCTCGACGTGGGTGGCGTAGCTCCAGTCCGGGATTCTGTCGTGGTTGAGGAGGCACAGCGGCCACTTGGTGGCGGGCAGTCCTGGATGCAAGTAAGACTTTACGATCTCAAGCGTCTGATCTGATTTGTACTCACCGATTGGCCTCCAGACGTTGACTTGAGCCCAGTTCTCATACTTGGCCAACAAGTCCTTGGCCCCTTCTTTGCCCACATAATCCTCCAAGGCCGTTGTCGCCATGGCAGTGTCCCTGTCCAGATGCGCGATTGGTCTTGGTGCGTACCTAGCTTCGGGCTCGCGCACATTGTCCTCTGTCTGTTGCTTATCCACACCCTTCTGTTCGCGGCACCGGAACGACCACGGCAAGATCTCGCCAACGTCGGGAACCAAGCTTCTGATGACGTCCACACATTCTTTGAAATAGACATCTTGGATGAAAGCTTTACCCTCCGCGGTGCTGCTCTGGGTGAATTGCTCTTCTGTCACGAGAGTTCCGGCATCAGATAGCTGATATCCGTTGCTCAGCAAGGTTGGCTACAGGCTCTATCAGCTTTCTAGAGACCATCGAGAGCTTTTTCTTGATCCCACGTACCTTGTCCTGAATCTTCCTGGTGTCACAAACCAACACGCTCAGCTCCTTTGGTCTGTTGAGGTTGGTTTCCCCGGTAGCAAAGTCTACTGTAGATTAATCGCTGGCGCAACACGAAGCATGCCCTTTTCCACCCACCGATCGTAGCCTCTTTTCCATCTTTCGTTCCGTTCCAAAAGCCAAGAGTGCCTGTAGTGTACTCGGGGTGCTGAGCAGCGGACATGTTAACAATATCGAATGAGGACAGATGGAAAGGATGTCGCGATGATACAGTGAGATACGCTCTTGAGGTCTCTTGGGACTATTGAACTGCAGGTTCGATTGCTTGGGAACGCTTGGAAGCGTGCAATTCGGTCACTGCAGGGAAGTGGAGAGGGTAGGATGGCAGGACCAACGTGAGGGATTGCAGGATTCGGCATGCACCATGCAACACGCAAACATCGGGCTGTCGCGGCGTTTGAAGGTCACAACCTACCATCTACGCATCTCGATACAACATCAAGCTCCAAAATACCCGAGAAGTTCAGTGGCTCCAACAAGCTCGAGAGATCGGGGAAGATGGCGGCCACAGATAAAACGCCAGACTCCACGACTGGATTTGTTTACATGTGGAATGGTACGAAAGATGGAAAAGAGGGATATATGGATCATGTAGACTTTTCAACCAACATGAAGCCTGCCCTCAAAGTCCCTATCCGCGTGACGGATGTACGGTCTCTTCCGGAAGGACCGTCGGTGAAGAAAAACGGCTACGAGCTGGTCCACCTTCATTCAAGCCTCCCAGAAGAATGCTTTCTTAACCATACTCTCCCGGAGCACAAAGCCGACATTGATGCTGTGTACATGGAGGAATGCCGCCGCTTGGCGATGGAGAAGACAGGAGCTGCCGAGGCCTTCCCATACGTTTTCCGCGTTCGAAACCAGTCAAAGGATCTGATCGACGTGGAGCGCTCTGACTTCCATTCCGATACGGTTCCTATCGTGCACGTGGATCGCGACCCGAGTACTGCTCCTGATCGGCTACGTTCTTCCTTGGGTACACAGCGTGCAAATGCACTGATGGCCAAATACAGGACGATGGGCTCAATCAATGTTTGGCGACCCATCAAATCAAGGGTCGAGAAGTGGCCACTGATGCTCGTGGACCATTCCTCGGTCCTAGACTGGGACTACGATACGCACATGGGACGACTGCACTTCCTCAACGACAGACGCGCGGGCGTACGTGGTTCGAAGAGCCACGAAACCCTTTTGACCTTCGATCCAAGATACCGATATTATTATGCGCGTGACATGACCTCGGACGAGGCATGGCTATTCTACGCATACCATTCGAATACAGCGCTAGGAGTGCCGCACTCCGCCTTCTGGGACGACAAGACATCATCCGAGGCTGCGACAAGATGGTCCATCGAAGTGCGCATCTGGGTCTTCTTCGACGACGAGCGAAAGCCGGAAAGCACCGACATGAAACAGGGATTGGAGATTTGATGTACGCATGCAATACAAATTTGCTGTGACGCTCTTGTCATCGTCAGTCTCCGAAATCATGTGCTTGCATCGAGAAAGCACAGATTAGGACCTAGTACACCGTTGTTTTTTAAGGTCGGTAGCGCCTTGGCGCGGGCGCTAGCGGGCCGCCCCAGCTATCTTGATTGGTTATCTAAACAAAAGGTTGCAGCTAAGCTAGGAATCAGAATCCGAGACGTCCTAATCCTCTCCTCTACCCTCGTTCCCTACTAGTTACGGCTAGTCTATACACCCTAGCTTCGATCTCGGTCCGGCTAGGGGGAAACGGCCCGTCAGCGCCCGCGCCAAGGCGCTACCGACCTCAAAGAACAACGGTGATACTTGCACGCAGGGACCGGCCCACAGAGCGGCAATGGTCTGCGCGTTCAGTATTCAAACACGTGCTGTAAGCCAGAAGGCTGAATGAATCCGATTGGGGCGGAACTTGGACCAGGTGATGTTGATCAAGCATGGTTCGAACTCATTGAATACAACGTTGATATACTGAAGATATTTGATCTGTCTACAAAAGCCTCACACGCTCATACATATAGTCTTCTCGCTACACACTCGCAGTCTATCAATCCGGTTTCTCTTCTGAATTTTCTTCGATCGGTACTGAACCCTCGTCAACAGACATGCGCCCTTATTTCCAACGTCATCACGGCGACGGCGACTATCCGGCAGATCGACATCATCATCCAAACCGCTTTAGGTGGCACTGGTGCCATGCTCCAAAGCCGCCGGTCTCGAACGGACGCAGCTGCAGATCTGTACATTATACTTCTGAACCGTTGGTGTCGGAACAGAATTGCGATTGTGGCTCATGCGTGGACTATCGCGAACAGCTACAACTCTCAGAGCAAAGACCATGTATGCAGCTTCCTCGAAGAACTAGAGAAGTATCAGTTTGCAGCTGACGAGAAATGCAGGGAGCCCAGACTCATATTCAGCGGTTGGACGACAATACAGGATTTCCAGCCCTCGTCACTGCGCATCACATGGCACAAGTAGGCATCACATGCCGCGTGTTCCAAATAACATTGCTCTGCAGAGGCAGTGGTATGAACATATTGTGGTCCAGCCGCCGTTCTGTACGTCCCCGGAAACGCACCATGAGTAAGTTAATATCTGCCTGCAGTAACCTCTTGGTTCCGTACTCATCTCTGGATGAAGGTACCACTCCCGGTACTCAGACCGACTCGAGTTCGACCAAGCTCGTCGGCATTACCCAGCCCCTTGCCAGTGTGGCAGTCCATCGGAATGCGCCTTGTCCCCAATCATCGCACCTCAAAAACGCCCAACAAGAGCCTGTGCCGCAGGACAAAGCACTCTGCCTCATTCCGGACCAAACGAGCGTGAACAAGCACCTTATATACGGCATCACCCAAGTCCTTGCCAGAGTGGCAGTCCATCGGATTGCGCCTTGTCCCCAATCATCGCACCTCAAAAACGCCCAACAAGAGCCTGTGCCGCAGGACAAAGCACTCTACCCCATTCCGGACCAAACGAGCGTGAACAAACACCTTATACACGCCATGGCATTTCTGGCCACGATATTGGCCAGACCACGCAAGTCGCCTCAGACAACGTAGATCCAGCTTTCGCAGAGTCGAACAACGTCCTCATGGCACCGGGCCCGTCGCCAACATCTCAGATTGACGATTTCTTCCTGGAAGGGCTCGGCCAAGGAGATGCTGCTGCAACAGACGATATCGATTGGAGCATGATTGAACCTCTGAGCCCAACGCCGCCCTCGCCCATGCGCCACGGTACCAGCCAGACCACGCAAGTCGCCTCAGACAACATAGATCCAGCTCTCGCAGAGTCGAACAACGTCCTTATGGCACCTGGTCCGTCGCCAACATCTCAGATTGACGATTTCTTCATGGAAGAGCTCGGCCAAGGAGATCCTGCTGCATCAGACGATATCGATTGGAGCATGATTGGACCTCTGAGCACAACGCCGCCCTCATCCATGCACAACTCCTTCGACGTCCAAGGCTCCCAATCACCACCGCGTTCAATGTCACCAAACGAAGGATCTCAAACTATACCCAACGACTGCGAAGGCGATAGCCTCCGATGCTACGAGCACGGATGCAATGGCCGCAAATTTTCATCCCGCAGCAATCTGAGACGGCATCGAGTTGAGAAGTCGAAGATGCGGCCATCTTGCAAGTGTCCCATTTGCGGTGCAGTCTTCAGTCGGTCGACAGCTCGCAATCAGCACTATGCCAATGGATCGTGTAACAGAATCCGGCGATACTCTAATGGTCGCGAGCGCCCAATACCCCGATGTGACTCGGCATGATGCTGCCGCAGACGGCGCCTCATATACTCGCAGTCTCAGCGCGAATTAGACTAGAAGAGGTTGAGAGCAAAAAACATATTGAACTGTATAAGTGATGAGTATGAGAAGTGAAGTCACTGTAAAACCATAACTCTCCTGTAAACCGTGCAGCCTTGGTCCAGCACTTTGTCCTCGATCAAAGACATCGCACCCTGCTCTGCTCAGATCCGCCTTGCGGTGACCATAGGTTATGAGACGTTGTACGGCGATTGAAGACTTGATCGGGACAGAAAGTCGAATTGCCCAAGTGGAACGGTAATTGTCATCATGAGCTGGGATGGTAGAATGCGGGATTGGAGGATACCCTATGATATAGAACTAACAGGGTATCCGCCAATGGATCAATGGATCGACCAAGGGGACTAGGCGTCAAGGAAGCACGCATGGCTGGATATACACATCCAATCATGGACTTGGATCTTGAAAGATGGACTAATGGGAACGATTTCCATGGTTCTCTTCACTGCCGAAAGTTGCCACAAGCGATGGCCACCCAATTCCACAATATCAGCTCGGAAGAATCGATCTCGAAGCCAGAGACGGACTCTGGCGTTGCGGATGGTGTCCAGGCTGCTCCGCTCCAGACCACTGACGTTGGAACCGTGCAGGAAGGTGCATGTTACAGCGTGCTGTCGGAGCGACAGAAGATTGCTCTCTGCCTCGCCGCGTCCCTTGCCGCCATTATTGCACCTTTCTCAGCGAACATCTACTATCCGGCAATTCACACGCTGGCCCAGGACCTCGATGTGTCGGTCTCGAAGATCAACCTCACCGTGAGCTCCTTCCAGATCTTCCAGGGACTGGGCCCTTTCATCACTGCTGCTTTGTCCGAGACATATGGGCGCCGCATGGGTTACCTCGTGTGCTTAGCAGTATATGCGGCGGCCAATCTGGCGTTGGCCTTGCAGAACAGCTACCCTGCCTTACTTGTCCTCCGGATTTTGCAGAGCTCAGGCAGTAGCGGCACTCTGGTTATCACGCAAGCACTAGTGGCTGATATTGCTACTCGTGCGGAGCGTGGTAGATATATCGCTTTCGCGACCATGGGTCAGCAGTCGATCACTTTTGCATAGCTGATGCTTTTGCTGATTCACAGCTTCCAGGATTTTCTCTCGGGCCAGCTCTCGGGCCAGTAGTCGGTGGGCTGTTCTCGCAGTATCTTGGCTGGCGCGCCATTTTCTGGTTTCTCCTTGGACTCGGCGCGATCGTCATGCTCATTATGCTGGTCTTTATCCGCGAGACTTGTCGATCGATCGTTGGTGATGGTTCAGTGCCCCCACCAAAATGGGGACGCACTCTCGTCCAAGTCCTATCTCCAGACTCCTTCCTTCCAAACCACCAATCACTGGAGAAGCCGAGGACGACCGTCACTCCATTGCGAGCACTTCAATTACTAACAAGCAAGGTCAATCTAATCGTCGTTCTGTATGGAGGATTTGCGTACGCCGGTTATGTTTCGATTACCGTCACATTATCGTCTCAATTACATGCTCGCTATGGCTACAGCGATGTTATCACTGGTGTCTGTTACCTCGCGATAAGCTTGGGCAGTCTTTCCTCCTTTCTCACTTCGGCTGCGCTCACCGACTGGAACTTTAAGAGGGAGGCCAAGAAGCAAGGTGTGTGCATTCCCTACAGCTATAGGGCAGCTTCTCCAGCCACTATATGTGAAAACTGGGGCTCACTACTACTTGCAGGTGTCACCGTAGTCAAGAAACAGCAGACGGACATTAGAAACTTCGACATCGAGCGGGCACGCTTGGCAGTCGTCTTTCCGATGCTTTTTCTTGCTTGTGGGATCGCGGCCTAAACAGCAGTTTAGGTCACTACCTCAATTTTCACTTCTTACAACAACAACCACCACCACCACCACTGTCACCATTGTCGCCAATTGCTTACATTGTCGCCATACAGCTGCGCCAGTCACTCTAATTATCAACAATCATATGTAAGTGCGCGCCAATACGCCGTTTGGTTAGATAAGTGTTATTTTCTTCGACTCTTAAACCTCTTATTAACACCACTACTTCTACCACTCCACCGCGCGCGCTCGCAGCTCGCTCGTTACATAATACACACCGCTCGCAATATCGCACCCTCGCGCGCACGTAAAAATAGCTGGTTTTACGGCACTTAATACGGAACTTAGTAAGGCTCGCGACCCCGACCGCCTACGCGGACTCTCTCTCTCCGACGACAACGACGATAAGCCAGCGACCACATCCACTACAGCTATCGCTCCTGCTCCTTAGCTGCCTACCGACCTCCTCGTCTACGATAAGTCTACTACGGCTACCTCTAAAGACTTCTAGTACATCTCCGACCTCTAATAGAACGATGCCCTCCTTAGAGCATAGAGCGTAAACCGCAATACAAGGAAGAGCGGACGTTAGATGCTTATGAGATACGATTATGTACGTAGAGTTATAGAGACGGACGAAGGTAATGTAGCTCGTACGGCTCTTAGTAAGGCTCGTAGGCTAATAATAAATAATAGGCATTCCGGCGGTTACTAAGTGCGGCTAGTACGAGGATCGCGGACTCGACTACAAGACTTCTAAGACTCTCGCTGCCTACGCTTACTACTACTATAAGGGCAAGCCTCCGTGTTTTACTAGAGAGTAGGTAAAGATTAAGGAGGAGCCGGTAGAAAAGAAGGCTATATTAAAGGAGGCAGTTAGTAGTATGCGAGGTAAGATAAATAAGGCGTCGGACAAGATCGCTACGTTAGAGTCGGAGGTGTCGGATTTAAAGCGTAAGATTAGCGGTTTGAAGCATAAGATTAGCGGTTTGAAGGGTATGAAAGGTCAGCTAAAGGAGGAGCTAATTAAGGAGATTATGGACGAGGTTAATAACGTGCGGAGCAAGTTAAAGGCTACTATTACTAAGATTAAGCAGTCGGTGTTACAGTATTAGCGTGCTGTTAACGAGAAGTTCGGCAGACTAGGCGTAATAGATTAATAGATAGATCGATTTAGCCTGCGAGCTCTCCGCGAGCCTTACGAGCCTACACGTTAATACCTAAATAAATGCGTTGGTTGCTATATATCTCCTTAAATCCCTCGTTTTCACGCTTACGAGCCAGCCGTTTTGGCCTGCGAGCACGCCGCGAGCCGTTTTTAAGGAAGAGAATTAAGATATTAAGCTATTAAGATATAAGATATACGTTTGTTGCTCCTTCCAGCTGCGAGCCAGTCCGTTCAGTCCGCGAGCACGCAACGAGCGAGTCGTCGGTAGCGTATATTCATTAGATTCGTATATATTAGTCCTTCTAGTTAGCCCTACCCTTCTCGGTAAGCTTAATAGTCCGCTCGCTCCGTCTAGTGCTAACAGCTACCGGCTCGTTAACCTTCTTCTTCTTCTTCTTTATCTTCTGCTACTAAACGACCGGCTCGGCGACCTCCTCCAGCATCTCTAAACTCCCTTAATTAATAGTAGTAGTAGCAGTAGTAGCAGCACTAGTAACAGCACTAGTGGCAGCACTAGTAGTAGCACTGCTAGGCTCCTTCGCCTTCGACTTTAACTGAGGCGTTGGCATCGTCGTTGTCGCTAACGAAGAGGGCATCGTCGAGTCCGAACGGATCGCTGGCGCTAGCGTACTAGCTACTACGGAGGAAATCGTCGAAGATGTACTGTTCTCCTTAGCTCGGTTCGCGGTAGCTTCCTTGGCCCTTACTATATCGTCTAAGCTGTCCGTATTAGGGTCGAGCAGAATGTAGTCGTTAGG
>JYJE01000519.1:13605-56815 GCA_000983655.1 Zymoseptoria brevis
GGCTCACCGGCGATAATTGGAGGTCGCGGCTAGTAGGGCGTTTGGAGCTAGAGCGTTGCTACTAAGGCAGAGGGCTAGAGCGCTCCGGATCCTACGAGGAGCCAAGGGCAGTATAAGCTACACGAGAACGGCTTACGAGCCCTATAGACTAATCTGCGAGCGCCTTAATGTTGCTGCCGGACGGACCTACTGTAGCCATTATAAGGTAGCGAGCCTCCGGTGCGAGCTAGCTTACAAGTAGGTAACTCTTACCTGCGAGGATCTCCCTACCGTCGACGCTAGTGTAGCTATTAGTCCATATAAACGGATAGTAAATAACGCCGTCCTTGTCCTTAAATATACGCCCGTTAGGGTGTAGGATAGTACTATCGGTCTCTACGTTGTAGCTAATTACATACTAAAATGTAGGCTCGCTGTCCTTCTTTACGGAGCGTTTTAAGTCCATATACACCTAGCTATCGTCGTGATTCTTCCAGCCGCTAGAGTAGATAACGTAAGTGATCCGAACGGTCGCTAAGGGAGCCTTACCGGTTGTCTTTAGATTAAACAGCTGTATTATCCTAATCGTAGTGTTCGTAGCGGCTACGTTGTTAGCGCCGAGCTTAATAGGCTGATTCCTACTATACTCCTTCGTTAAATAGATGTCGTAGTAGGGCCTCTTGTCTCGCCGCTACTTCGTAGCTATGCTCTCGTTCATTAGATACTCTAAGAAGAGCCTTCTACGGTCGTGCCTCTAAGCGTTTTAGAGAATGGTGTCCATCTCGGCAACAACGCCTTAAGCTTACTATAAGATCTTATTACGTTTATCGGAGTAGACCGGCGTTACATTATCGTTAGCGTCCTCGCCGTCCATAGGAGGCTCCGGATCTATAAGGGTAACGGTATAAAGGAAGCACTTAGTAGTGAACAGTAGCAGTAGCTTATCCTTATTGTCCTAGGCACCGCCCCTCGCACTCTTATTATTAGCTAATAGCTCCCTTAAACGCTTGGCCTTCTTAGCCTCCTTTAATAAGTTAGCGGCAGCGTTAGGTAACTTACGGGCCTTCGTCTTAGCCGCCTTCTTTATCTTAGTGTTCTTACGGCTCTACGGAATATATATGCCTTAGCGAGTACCGGAGCCAGGAGGGGTAGGCTAGCGCTCGTAGTCGCTCGTAGGGTCGCCGTCGTTGCTCGCCGGAGCTACTCGCGAGGGTGGAGGGCAGCCGTAGAAACTATAGTTCTTATCGCCGAGATTAGCATAAGAGGTATAGGGTAGTGCCGTAGGGTTGCGGCAGAACTAAGAGGTAGCTATAAGACGGCTATATATAAGGAACGGAGGTAAGCAGGAGGAAGAGGAAGGCTAGGAGGGCAGGAGGGCATAGCCTTATATATCGTTCAATCGAATGTAAAGCTATTGGCGCGGAAGAAGTCCCTTATGCGGTTACGCGGCTATAACTCAGCGCCCTTCGGAGGGGTCTAAAACTCCGCGAGCTCGTTACCGGCCGCAAGGTAACGAGCGGCAGCATCGCGGAGGTAGAGATATATATCTATATGGATCTTATTATTGTTAGCGTCCAGCTCGCGACCATCGAGCGTCGCCGGATAGCTACTAGCTACTAGGATATCGGAAGCCTACTATAGAGTCGGCGGGGGAAGGTATGTAAGAAGATCTATTAATAGTTAGCGCTCGCCACTACTCGTAGAACGCTCGCAACGCTAGCAGGCTAAGAAGCTGGCCTATAAGCTTACAACCCTACACCGCTCCATAACCCCAGTCGTCTCGCAACCGCTCGTAACCGCTCGCAACCGCTCGCGAGCCGCTCGTGCGTAGGGGATACTAACCGAATTAAGTATACTGATCCGCTATCCGCTGGATACGCGGATACTCTACGTTAAGGTATATTCCGCGATCCTCTACGCTATTAGGAGGATAGTCGTAGTTGTAAGTAGGAATACTAGGCAAGTGCCCTTCGACTTTAGGCTACTTTCGAATAGCGTAGTTGTTATGGCTGTTAATAAACAGCTCGACCGTAAACCGGAGGATTAGAACGTAGACTATAAGGAACGCTACACGGTCAGCCCTACTATCCTCGCTATAGAGGCCTTTATCGCGAAGCCGGTAGAAGAAATCACGCTATCGATTCCACCCTACAGCTGCACTAAGACCCTAGAAGCGCTCTATCGTTTAATTGCCCTTACTCGTTATATACTAGAAGCTATCGCGGAACTTAATGCTCTAACCCTCCTAAAGTTCACGGTAGAAGAGGTATATATTAGCCATTAAAGGAGTCTCTACGCCGTGATCCGCCCGCATGATCTGTATGTAAATAGAGTTAGTAGAGCTATAGAGCTACGAGCACAGCATAACCGGTTGCGAGCCTACCTTTAGCGTAAAGCTAAGTTCTCGGACTGTATCTAAATACTGCTTAGAGACCGAGAAGACCGTCTTGGCCATGGTGCCTACGTAAATCCATATAATCTTCCGTGTGTATACATCGATACAGGCGTAAAAGTAGATGCCGAAGATCTCGAACTTATAGTAGGCATCTACCGACCATATATAATTAGGACCCTTGGCCTTTAGACGACTACGCTTAACATCCTTACGACTACCCTTCCGGCGGCGGCGAGCATCACGACCTGCAGGATTAAGGGAATACGAGATGTCGGCTATACGATCCCTACGAGTAGATAGGCGTTAGCGTACGAGCCAGGCGAAGGAGTTTACGAGTAAGGGAAGTAGCGTGAACTAGAGTTTACGAGCGGACGAATTAAGCCTGCGAGCGGACGTAGCCAGCCTACGAGCGTATATACAGACCTTCTAATGATGTTGTATTCCTTACGTAGGTGCCTTACCAATCGTTTATATCTATAGTTATCTAATGCACTACCTGTAATCGTCCCCTCTAACACTATCCGTATAACCTTATCGTGTTTAGGCTGGCCATCTCTTAGGATCCTTCGATATAAGCCTAGCTTCTTCCGGATATCTACTAATTGCTACAGGCTAATCTCGAAGCCGTCCTTCTTTAGGCATCTTAATAGTAACTCGTCCTTTGTGTCCTACTTCTAGAAGAGCTCCTTAATCCTTACATATAGCAGTGCCTAATAGTCCTTATCTTAATGGATCCTCGGATGCGTAGATAGCTGCCACCGAGCCAGTATCCGTCTAAACGTTCGAGGCTTAATAGCTACTTACTGCTCTTCCCTTAGCCATTAAACGACGTCGTCGTGGGTCCATTCGGAGACCCTAAGAAGGAGCTCGATCTCGGTTCGAAGGTAGTCGATGTTAAGGGCGGCGCGTAGCATGGCGAGAGGGTGTTGAGGGTGTTAAAAAGAAGAAGAAGAACGATGTTGCGAGCAAGAGAGGTAGACGTTGCGAGCGTTTAGCGCTTACTAAGCGCAATATCGATAAAACGAGGTTTTGAGAAAATGAGAATTGAGGTAGTGACCTAAACTGCTGTTTAGGCCGCGATCGTGGCCTCATATCGGCCTACGGCTGGCTAATGGAATATCACATGCCACTACCCTCTATCCTGAGCGTTCTGTTCGTCCTTGCAAATCTCTTGACCGGAGTTTTGGTCGCCAATGGCACTCTCCTGACCGACCTGAACAACGAGGACAGTGCATCGATAAGCGCGGCAATGAACGCCGCGCGGTGTCTGTTGAGCGCGGGGGGTGTCGCGGTGGCAACACCGCTGATCAATGCAATAGGCATTGGGCATACTTCGACTGTCATAGCCGGGATTTGGCTGTTGTCAACGATTCCGCTATGGATTGTGTACCAATATGGCTTCCGTTGGAGAAAGATGAATGACGGTCAAACATCGGAAACGTTGGCGCCGACGAGACCCGAATGAGGAAATTCACTCTGCCATAGCAGAGTCCAGGTACTCACAAAAGAAGTGTATTACCCAAACACATAGCCATAGCGGTCGTCACAGAAGCCACCAACTCCACCCAGTCCAACAAGATGCCAGGCGCCTTTTACTGCCGATCGATGCTTTTCTCGCCATCCTGGGCATGGGCGCCAGTTTCCTCAAGAAACGAGACCAGATCCATCCACAATCTATCCTCGCTGGTAATTGCTTCACAAATGACAGCTACCCTCGCCCCAATCGTCGCTTTACCGTCAATCAACTCATCATTGCCTGCGGGCTGGTCTTCAAGCCCATGATGCATCGGAATTTTGAGATGCTGGCGGACATACGCGTACAGAAGCTTCGTTCCGGTCCCAAGATAGTCTGCTGTGCATGGCGTGCAGAAAAAGGCACGTCGATGGGACTCGAATGCACTCAGTAGCGCGGCACTCATGCGGTCTCTGAGAACCGCAAGATGGCTGACTGCCAAACATGGAATGGTATCCAGGTCAACGCTTCTCCCTGTCGCAGAAAGTCCTGAGATGGACTGCACAAAGGCAGAGGCTGCGGAACGGCATCGATCAGTAAGATCTTGCGCCGCAGAACTCCACCAAGCGGTGCGGAGAGCTGCGACAGCAGAAGAAATGTCTGCCTGGCGACCGTCCTCGCTGGCTATGCCGAAGAGGTCGTCTCGTGCTCGATCGATTATTTGTGCAATTTCTTGATGCAGAAACGTTGTATGCATCACCCGCAAGTCGACAGCTTGGCAAGAGATATACAGGTGGGTCGCCATCATCATAGTCGCAATATCAACTGCTTGAGCAGAATAGCGCGATGATATCAAAGCCAGGGAATTGATCGCTTGGTTATGCATCTCTGCCGATTGGACATGGTTGCTAACTGGATTGGCCAGGAAGGATAGCTCCGACTGGTATGCCGCCATGTTGATGTCAAGGCCCTTCAAGCAAAAGGAATGACTCGGATCGTCCGCAGCAAGATTCGGCGGCAAGCCATGGTTCATTTGGTGGTTGATCACCTCGGTACATTGAGCTAAGAGCAATTTGCCCATCATCTGAATGCTGAAGCGAACTTTTTCGGTGGCGGAGGTGACGGATACCGCTTGGAAGTTTCCGTTATGATATGTTCGGCCTGTCTGCAAATTGGTCAAAGGATTGTCGGACGTCGAGTTCAGCTCGATCGAGACTTGGTCGTATGCGAGAGCCAGGTCTTCGTACAGCGGACCCAGCCATTGTGGCGCTGTCCGCAATGTATAGCGATCTTGAGCAAGCCCCCCGTCTGGTCGAGTGGGGAGCTCGTCTCTGCACGATCCCATCGAATTGCTCAGCCCTGAGACCAAGGAGGAGCCTTCAAGCATACTGCGAACGATATGAGACGCCTCTCGTTGACCCCAGTGAGGGCGGACGTCCGAGATGAAAGGATCCAGCCATTCTACCCGTGCACTCATCGCTTCTGCCATCAACGCCGTCAGACCGGCAGAAAGTATCGCAAGTCGGGTAGCATCGAAAGTCCCAAGTGCTGCTACGGCTGCAGATGCTGCAGTCCCGTTGACGATGCCGAGTGCTTCACGAGGACCCAAAGTGAGTGGTATGAGGCCACACTCAGCGATTGCTTCCTTTGCTGATACAACGCGCTGCGCATCCCCAACGCCGACTGTTGCATATACGGCCGGACTGCCTTCGACAAGGCCGGCGAGATAAGCGAGTGGCATGAGATCTCCTGATGCAGAGATTGATCCGCGCAACGGTATGACTGGCTGGACATGATTCTTACTCAGGTTTAATAACATGTCGATGGTATTCCTTGGGATCGCCGAGTGACCTCGAATACATTGGTTGATGCGCGTTGCGGTAATCGCTCGAACCCAGGAGGAGGGCATGGCGTTCGAGGCCGAGACATCTGGATAAAAGGCGGAGGATTCGCCGCGGTCTCTCGCGAGAAGCACGCCGCTTTGTAAAGTTTGCAGCAAAGATTTTGCCAGAGCATATTGGTCACAGGGCCTCGTGTCCGCGTTGCCTCCAAAGCCGGTATTCAGACCTTGGTAATAGCCGTCAGCTCGGAAGTATTATCCATTGGTTGCCAAAGTAGCTGGATCATACCGTACACCGTTTCGCTGGCAGCTTTACCCTCCATCAGCCCCACGCTATCTTGCAGTCGTGAAAGCACTCCATCCTCATGCACGATGGCGATGCAGTTGTTCCTACGAATTCCATCTGTCAGCATACCTTTTGCGCAATGGCCCGTCAAGAGTGAACATTACCTAGCAATGGCGACCAGCTCTGCCGAGCACAATTCACGACCATCAATAGGGACGTTGGTCCCTTTCCGCAATGCTGTAATCCGATGCTGATCGCGCTGCACAATGTCGTATATCGAATTGGAATGCATCTTGCCAACCTCTGACTGCCGTTTTCTTCTTTCTACACGCTCGCTCCCACCTTTGATAAGGCAATGCTGTTTAAGAGGCTTAGAACCCGTGGCAATGATCCCACAATCCTGCCAACCTTACCATAATGCACGGACTCTCCAGAGATTGACAGCTCATGCTTCCGTCTGAAGGCATAGCTAGACCATCGTCAGAAGAGAATGAAGTGGTACAAAATGAGGTAGCTCCATGCAAGATGATCCGAGTCTCCTATCTCAAAAACCTCTCTAAATATTTCCCGACTCCACCTGCTCTTTCAGCATTCTCCTCAAGATCTTGCCACTCGGATTGCGAGGAATGGACGTGATGAACTTCACTTCGGCCGTCGCCACTTTATATCTCGCAAGGCGATTCAGGAGATGTTCCTTGATCTCCTGCTGTTCAAGATTGACCTGCGGTTTCGCGACGACAAGAACCAACGGGTGCTCGTCCTGCCCTTCGCCAAGACTCAAAGTAGCAACATCCAGGACTTGCAGATGCTCCAACACCGTGGCTTCCAATTCCGCTGGCGAAACCGTCCAGCCGTTGACCTTAATAATGTCCTTGGCGCGATCTACCAGGTATACCTTGCCGTCTCGGAGAAAGCCAATGTCGCCACTCCTTAGCCACCCGTCTTGACCAAAGCTTTCTTCGGTAGCTTTGCCATTGCCCAGATACTGTCTCATCAGTTGCGGAGACTTCACTAGGAGCTCCCCTGCAAGAGAGCCATCGGCGAGCTCCACAATCGTATCTGAGTCGACTCGCACCTCGAAACTTGGGACCGGTCGACCTACTGAGCCTGTCTCGTCGATCTCGGGATGCTGGAATGTGCTGAACCACCCGCCTTCGCTCATGCCCCAGACTTGCACGACTCTGACTACATGGTCGAATTTTCGCAGAAACGTGGCACGGACAGCAGCGGACAGTGGAGCTCCCGCACAAAGCACCATTTGTAGAGACTGAATGTTGCGTCTTGTATCGTCGTCTCCAGCTGCCTGCTGCGCTAGGCGTGATAGCATCGTTGGCACGACCATGGACTCGGTGATCTGGAAGTCATGAATCTTGCGTGTGAAGGTATCGTCGAAGCGTCCCATATAATACGACGGGTGTCCCAGCCTGATGGTGTTCACGACCATTTCCGGAAAGGAGAAAGCATGGAATATTGGCGTACAGTAAAGACGGCGCACCGGGTATCCTTTGGCGGAGTTGTTGTCCTCGATGGCTTTAGTCTCGCAAATCAGGGCGCGATGACTGCGTTGTACCATCTTTGGAAGGCCTGTGGTGCCAGAGGTAGACATGATAGTCGCGGCAGAGTCGCCGGCCACTTTTTTGAGTCGATCTGACAAAGATATTGTCGAAAGCTTCTGATCGTGCAGCAGATCCTCGATTCTCTCCACAGTACTGTCAATATCGATGTGTGGTCGGTTTCCCGAGTCTCGCTTGGAAGATCCGAAGAAGGCGGCATCACTCAGCAGGACAATCTGGACTGGACGTGAACAGAGCTGGACGGCGGCTTGGACGACAGCCAGGTTCTCGGAAGATGTTATCACTGTAGTCGTCCTTGAGCTTTCGAGATGATGTCTGAGCTCATTGCAGAGGTATGCCGTGTTGGTACCCGTCCAACAACAGCCGGAGGCCAAAATAGCGAGCACAAGAACGGGATATAGAATCTACAGACAGTCAGCGGGCGAACGACGCACGCAAAATTTATGAACTCATAGGAACACACACGTCGTTGGAAAGGTGAAGGCATATTGTCTCGCCGGGGTCGAAAAGGCCAGCGAGGCGAGCAGTCACACTGATGATGTCTGCTTTGGTGAGATGTCGGGACGGCTCCTCGGCATCAATAAGCAGCTACGCTTCGTCAGTATACCAAAAGTAACAATTAGCGGCTGCGCAGATCTTCTCATACAGGTTTCGTGTTGTCATAAGTGCCAGAGAGGGCCCAGGTGACCAAATTGTCGGCGGGCTGTGAAGGGTCGATGGCCATTTTCGCAAACGCAAATTTCCAAATTTCTGTTACAAGCCGCGTTCGCCGTGGCACAGAGCAGCAGATACCAATTGATCGGCGAGATCAACTGTGCCCTCAAACTCAACACAACACTGACCATCTCGCACTTCCACATGCCGAGTGTTGTGTTCGGGCTCAACCTAGTCGGGATTCCATTAGGATTGCGGGATTGGCGCTGGACGCGGCTGTCCCTGGTGCCCCTGGTGCTAGACTGCACCCGCCGGCGCGACTCAACTCCATACCCTGATACTTGGCTCCAAACGCCTTTGGAACACTGTGCATTATACCGGCAATTGGTGTATTGTCGCGGGACCAAGTCACAATGGGCGACATGTCCAACGATGAGGGCCATGACCGTTTTGACGTCGACAGCACACCACAACACGACATGCCAATAGCGATATGCGGCATAGCATTACGACTCCCCGGCGGTGTCCGCTCAGATGCCGATCTCCTGGACCTCCTCCGAGATAAACGGGACACCTCCACCGTCGTTCCCTCGGACCGCTTCAACATCGAGAGCTACTACGACCCCAGCGGAAAACCTGGCTCGATTATCACCAACAAAGCCCACTTCATCGATGTCGATCTCGACCAATTCGACTCGACCATGTTCGGGATGTCGAAAGCCGAAGTGCGGCAAATGGATCCCGCCCAACGGTTATTACTTGAAGTCACCCGGGAAGCCCTGGAGAGCGGAGGGGAAGGCGACTTTCGCGGAAAACCGATTGGCACGTTTGTGGGCTCGTTCACGCAGGACTGGGATGATCTGCATAACATCGACACGCTTCGTTTGGCACCATACCAGGTTCCTGGAAAGGCGGATTTTATGCACGCAAACCGGCTGGCGTTTGAGTATAACCTTACTGGCCCTTCACTGCCGATGAAGACGGCGTGTAGCGCTACAGCACAAGCAGTAAATCATGCCGTACTGTCGATCCAGGCCGGTTCTTGTCCGTCAGCTATTGTCGCTGGAGCGAATCTGATAATGGCTCCTCGGCCGAGTATTGAAATGACAATGCTCGGCGTTCTCGCTCCTGATGGGTCGTGTAAGACGTTTGACGCCGGCGCCAATGGCTACGCACGCGGAGAGTCGGTGTGTGCGATCTTCATCAAGCGACTCGACCTTGCAATCCGCGATGGGAACCCTATTCGCGCCATCATTCGTGCGTGCGACGCTAATGCTGACGGTGGAGATGGTACACGTACGTGGGGAACACCCAATCCCGCGGCCCAGGAGGCATTGATCCGGCAGACATATGCGCGAGCGAAGATTCCTCTTTCGCAGACTGGTGTGGTGGAATGTCACGGCACAGGAACCCCAACTGGGGATCCATTGGAGCTGACAGCGATTGCCAACTGCTTCGGCCGCAGCGTCAACGACGACGAGGACCGAAAAGTCTACGTGGGCTCCATCAAGCCCAATCTCGGACACGCCGAAGGCGGATCGATCATGAGCAGCATTGCCAAAGCTGTACTGGCACTCGAGAATCGCATCGTCCTGCCCAACATCAAATTTTCAATACCCAACCCGAAGTGTCCTTGGAATCAAGGTCTCACAGTTCCGGTCGAGCCCATGGCGTGGCCAACAGGTTTCACAGAGCGCATGAGTATCAATTCATTTGGTCTTGGCGGAGCGAACGTTCATTTGGTCATTGACTCGGCGGCGTCATTTGGGCTTCCTCGGCTCGTTCGACGGCCTGCGGACCCGCCATCGGGCAAAGCGCTGCTGTTACTGTCCGGAAACAGTGCGGCTTCGATCATGAAGATGGCCGAAAAGTACCAAGAATATCTCACAAAGTATCCTTCCCGCCGCAATGCTGTTTGCCACACGCTGGCGGCGAGGAGAGAACGGCTGCAGTTGACGTCCTACAGCATTGCGAACGGTGTGTCCCTTAGCACTCCATCAACGCCAGTGGCGCGAACTTCGGCGTACGGAGTAGCGTTCATCTTCACAGGCCAGGGAGCACAATGGCTGGGTATGGGTCGCGAGCTGATATACGAGCAGCCTGTCTTCGCACAAAGCATTCGGCAAATGGATGCAGTCCTCCAGAAACTTCCTTATGCCCCGGAGTGGACCTTGGAGAGCATTCTAACGGCAGGAACCGTTGCAAAGGGAAATTTGGACGACACCGATCTCTCGCAGCCGGTATGTGCGGCACTGCAAATTGCGTTGGTAGATCTCCTCGCCGCATGGGGAGTGGAGCCGGTGGCCGTCGTAGGGCATTCCAGCGGTGAGGTGGCGGCGGCGTACGCAGCAGGAATCCTCTCACAGCGGCAGGCCATCATCACGGCCTTTTACCGCGGCTACGCCTGCGCACGAAATGAGCTGAAAGGCAGCATGGCGGCAGTGGGGCTGGGACGCGATGTCGTCGAGCCACATCTGGCGCCGGGCTGCGTACTGGCGTGCGAAAATAGCGACAGCAGTGTCACCATCTCGGGCGACATCGAGGCGCTTGATCAGTCGCAGGCCGCGATACAGGCTGCTTATCCGCAGGCGTTTGTGCGGCGGCTGCGAGTGCCCATGGCATACCACTCGCCGCACATGGGCTCCATTGCTCCGCTGTACGCGGAGCTGCTCGGAGGCCATCTCACGCCGCGAACGCCACGCCTGCCGTATTATTCGACAGTGTACGGCCGCCGCATCGACGACGGGGGCCTTTTCGGGCCAGAATACTGGCAGCTCAACATGGAGAGTCCGGTTTTATTCCGCACGGCCGTGAGTGCGATGATCGCGGAGAGGGGTCCCCGGGTGGTGCATCATCTCGAGATTGGGTATGAAGTCCATCTTGTAATAATTGTTATTGTCGGAGCATTGCTTGCTGACTGCTCTGCCTTGTGTACAGACCTCACTCCGCGCTCGCTGGCCCGCTGCGGCAAATCTCCTCGGGCGGGCCCATGATGCGATCGACGCCAAGCACATATGTTCCTGTGCTAGTCCGCAACGAGGACGCCGCGCAAACCATGTTGGCGGCCGTCGGGCAACTGTCTTGCCTGGGCATCAATACTCGCATTCCCACCTCTACGACGACGCGGATCGAGGTTCTACACGATCTTCCGACCTACCCATGGACGTATACGGAAAGCTTCGACTCGCTGACCCGGGTGCAAACACTGTGGCGCTTCGCGCCATACCGCAAACATGAGCTGCTTGGCCGCCGAGTGTTGGAGTCCAGCGATTTGGAGCCCGCCTGGCGTAACTACATCAAGCTCAACGAAGTGTCCTGGCTGCCGGACCACGTCGTTGGCCGCGACATCGTCTTTCCCGCCGCGGGCTATCTGGCCATCGCAGGTGTCGCCGTCTCGCAGCTGGCCGGCACGGCCTCGCATGACTATACCGTCCGCCAGGTACATTTTGCCGCCGCCCTGCTGCTGCACGATACAACGGCGTGCGAACTTGTGACGACTCTTCGTAAGCGGAGCTTGACCACCATCCTTGACTCCAAGTGGTACGACTTCACGATTGTCTCCGTCAACAAAGACGGCACCGCTACCAAACATTGTTTCGGTCAGGTCACAGGAGGATGCAGTACAGCGCTGCCCTCCGCGCGCACGCAGTCATACGCCAAGCGAGTGGATGTTCGCCGGTGGTACACCACGATGAATCGCATAGGTTTGAATTACGGGCCACGCTTTGTGGGCATGAAAGACATTACCGCCAGTCCGTCGACTCAGGCAGCTGCGTTGACCATCACAGACCACTGCGAACCCGGCGAGCCATATGCACTGCATCCGACCACATTGGATCTCATGCTGCAATCATGGGGAGTGGCAGCCGTCAAAGGCGAGGCGCGACGGATGGACCAGCTCTCACTGCCGACTTCCATTGACGAGCTTTTCGTGGGCCAGCATGGCGCCGGCAAGATGCTTCGGGTGCAGAGCTCCGCAGAAGGTCCCGTGGAAGCAGCCGTGGGCTATGCTCACGGGATGGTTGATGATCGAGTAGTCTTTGCCTTGAAAGGATTCAAGACGACCAGAATTGCCGATACAACTGCTGCCAAGCGCCCTGATCTCAAGGCCTTGACCCTTCAGTGGCACCCGGATGCTGACTTCGCACCACTGGAGCAATATATGCGGCCCGCCCGGGATGCGACTTCGGAGAACCAGCTGCTGGAAAGACTATATATCCTGTGTGCCGCCCAGGCCTCCGCCGTGTCTCCTGCCATCCATTCGTCAACACTAGTTCCCACTCATTTACAGAAGTATCGGTCATGGCTGGAAGAAGAAGTGCAGCGCTTCACTCACAGCGAGATACCACTAGTCCCAGACTCGGCTTGCATGGTCGCCATGAGCAGCCAAGATCGTCAGGCGGCCATCGAGCAGCTCGTGCGTGACGCGGCCGGCCCTGTCCGACCAGCTGTCGACGCTTTGTGGCGCACTTTCTCAAGACTGGACGATCTCGTGACGGGCTCCACAGGATTGCTTGAAGTCTTGTTGGCAGGTGGGCTGCTGAGCGAATTCTACGATTACTGCAGTGGATTGTCCGATCTGAAAGATTTGTATGCCCTGTTGGGTACCAACAAACCGCAAATGCGTGTGTTGGAGATTGGCGCCGGCTGTGGAGGCACCACTCTCAGTGCGCTCGCAGGTCTTCGATCGAATGGAGACGTCAGACTTTACCAAAGTTACACGGCGACCGATATTTCGCCCGCGTTCCTCGCCCAGTGTCGCGAGAGATTCCAACACTACGGCAACATCACTTACGCGACCCTCGACATTTCTCGCGATCCGCTCCAGCAAGGCTTTGAACGCGGCGCGTTTGATCTCATCATCGCCTCGAACACATTGCACGCCACGCCGAACCTGGTCCAAACCCTCCAACACTGTCGAGAACTTCTCGCATCGGACGGCCACATGTTGCTCCAAGAGTGGTCTTCGCCGGGTAGATGGTACGACTTTATCATGGGTCTCTTCGATGGATGGTGGCTTGGGGCTGATGACGGCCGCCAAAGCCGCGCAGTAGTGTGCCCGGACGAGTGGGACAAGCGGCTGCGAATCGCGGGTTTCACCGGATTGGAGGCGTGCGCGTTCGACAACAGCTTGCCATACTACAACTGCGCCAATATGGTCACGCGGCCTCGGGTTGATTTACAGGGAAAGAAGGCAGCTGTTACTCTGCTTACTGCTACCAAGCAATTGAGTCCATTCGAAGCAACGACAAAGTCGCTCTTAGAGAACGCCGGCTTTGCTACCAGTGATTGCAGCTGGGCCGAAAGGCTCCCGGAAAGTCAAGATATTATCTCTTTCCTCGACGTCAATGCCGACAACAATCCGTTCTTGGCTGACATCAGCGACAAAGATCTGTCTCGTTTCATCGACATGATCAAGAACCCAAACAGTGGCGCAATTGTCTGGCTGACAGACCCAGCCCAGAGCAAATGTTCGAGCGCTCAATATGGCCAGATTCTGGGAGTTGCACGAACGGTCCGCGCAGAATGCGGAAAAATCTTTGCTTCCATGCAGCTAGAGACCGCGGACGAGCTCGCTGCTCAAGCAGTCAGCGACGTCTTCCACAAAATTCGACTGTCCCGAGAATTGGGCTTGGATGAAAGTGACGTCGACATTGACGCTGAATATCTGTGGCGCGACAATCGCATCCTCCTCAGTCGCTTTCATCCATTCTCGGTCGAGCAAGCTCTTGCGGGTTCAGCGCCTCCAACCGATGCTCTCGCCCTCTCCATTGGACGGCGCGGACAGTTGCAATCTTTGCAATGGAACCCCATCCGCTTTGATGAGCTTGGAGCGGATGAGGTCAGAATAAAGATGAATGCAGCCGGTCTCAATTTCCTCGACGTTGTTTATGCGATGAACCTCATCGATATTGACTCAGTCGTTGGCAACGCCCTCGGGAAGGAAGGTGCCGGCGTGGTGACAGCTGTCGGCTCTGGCGTAAAAGACTTCACCATTGGTGACCGTGTAACAACCATGAGCGTCGACGCACCGATTTTTGCCACAGAGATCCAACGGCCCAGCTCCTTGGTAGTGCGCACTCCTGACGGCTTGAGTGATGAAGACGCGGCAGGGATGTTCATCGTGTACGCGACAGTCATCCTCGCCCTGATTGAGAAAGCGCAGCTGGTCAAAAGCCAGTCAGTGCTTATACACAGTGCTGCTGGCGGGGTCGGTATTGCTGCCGTGCACGTTGCACGCTGGCTAGATCTCGAAATTTATTGCACAGTCGGATCAGAAGCCAAGATCAAGTTCTTAAGCGAGACCATGGGCATCCCTCGCGAGAGAATTTTTGCCTCTCGTGATGATAGTTTCCTCGAAGGAATCATGGAAGCTACCAACGGTCGGGGTGTCGATGCTGTGCTCAATTCGCTTTCCGGAGAGCTTCTACATGCCACTTGGTCATGCGTGGCCCCTGGAGGTTGTATGCTCGAAATCGGCAAGCGGGATTTCCGCGGTCGTGGCCAATTGGCTTTGCAGCCATTCGAGATGAACCGCGCTTACTTTGGCGTTGATCTGTTGAGTCTTCCTAGCATCGACCCGAAGGCTGCTCCGCGGCTCTTCAATCAAGTGGCGAAGCTATACCGTGAAGGCCACATCCACCCAATCCGGCCCTCGACCATATTTGCAGCGGAGAAGGCGGAAGATGCCTTCCGCTATATGCAAAAGGGAGACCACATCGGCCGTGTCATCCTCCGTTTTCCCAAGGACAAGGCAGAGTTACCAACGAAGGCCATTGTACCCAAGCCAACTTTCAAGCCAGACCGTGAATACATGCTGATAGGCGGTCTGGGTGGTCTTGGTCAATCTGTCATCTCCTGGATGGCAGCGCATGGTGCAAGGCACTTCATGGTCATCTCACGCTCCGCTGGCACTAAGGTCTCGGACCAGGCATTCATTCAGGAGATGGTCGAAGTCGGGTGTAGTCTGCGCTGTTTCCCTGGAAGTGCTGCGGACTTGAGCTTCCTTCAGCACGTCGTGAGCCAAGCAGCGTATCCTGTGGCCGGCGTCATTCAGGCTGCAATGGTGTTGCGAGATCTCGGCCTCACAAATATGGACCACGACTCCTGGACGACCGCTCTGACACCCAAAGTTCAAGGTACATGGAACCTCCAACAGGCTTTGCCTTCAGACCTCGACTTCTTCGTCATGTTCGGCTCCAACAGCGGTACCTTGGCATCCTACGGCCAAGCAAATTATGCTGCAGCAAACGCTTACTTGGATGCCTTCGTCCACTTCCGCCACACACTGGGTCTCCCAGCTTCAGTCCTAGATATCGCGGCGGTCGGTGACGTCGGCTACGTAGCGAACAACAAAGACGTAGCGGAAAGAATGGAGCGCACCATTGGCCGCTTCATGTCTGAGGAGGAATTCCTGATCGGCGTCCAGCTGGCCATTGAGCGTTCTTCAAGCAAGTACATCAAACCCCACGCGGCGCGCGTTGCATCACCAATTGTGGCATATCACGAGCAAAGCCAAATCATCCTCCACAACGACATGTCCATCCCACTCTCGAACGCGGAGAACACAATGCCCTGGCGCCGAGACGCCCGGATGACCATCTACCGTAATTCTGAAGAAGTCCAGCAACAACGACAAGAGCAACAAAGCAGCGAGGGTCTACGCAGCTTTATTGCATCGTTGGCTGTCGACCCTGAGCTTCTGGAGGACTCCGACACGGCGGCTTTCTTTGCGCGGGAGATTTTCAAGCGGGTTCTGGCTTTCCTCATGAAGGACGCCGATGTCCTGGACTTGTCACTTACGTTGACGAGCGTGGGCGCGGACTCGCTTGTTGCGATCGAGATTCGCAATTGGTGGAAACAGGCTTTTGGGACGGACGTCAGTGTTTTGGAGCTAAGTGATGCGGGGATGACGATGGAGCAATTGGGAATGTTGGCTGTTCAGAGATTGAAGGAGAAGATGGGTGTGGAGTGAGCCTCTGTATTTCTGGAGTCGTACTGGGAAAGATATCGACATCTGGGTACTCCATGATGAGGTCGCTGGTGATGATGACAATCTCTATTACGATCATTCATCGTTCCCTTCCCACGCTCATCCCGCTTGGGACTTGCACAGCTCCATGCCATCTTTAGCAGTCAATCCTGAACATCTGCAAAAGATCGCAACACGATGCAGATGTCCTGACAGTCGACCGAACGCCCCCCGGAACAGCGCATGCAGGCACAACGATGCCTTCCCAATCAGCACCGACAGTGATGAGCGTTTTGGCGAGGATTTCAGGAATGGCAGGATTGCAGGATTGCAGGATCGCGTGTCCGCGGCAGGAGGAAGTGCCGGCTTCACCACGGCAACATACGAATGGTCCCATTGACTCGACCCATTGGGGTGGTGAACCATCTCCAGCTTTGCAAGCTGGTGAAACGCCTGGTGAAGAAAGCCTGCTACTACGAGCCACCGGTCCTATTCCAGCTCACTTCCATAGTTCCGTCGACGGACTACACTGATATCACCGCTGAAGATGAGCGACTTTCTGCAGGTGCTCGATTCCCGGACAGGAGAGAAGTACGATGTGCCAGTATCCGATAATTTCGTCTTAGCAGCGGATTTAGCCCAGATCAAAGGTCCTGTGTCCGGCGGCAAGAAACAGCAGAAATCTGGTCCCGAGAATCTACAGAAGCTCAGAATCTTGGACGTGGGCTTCCAGCATACTGCCTGTAAACAGTCATCGATCACACTCATGTATGTCTGCCATACTACCGTCGTCTCGCACCTGCACGGTCCGACTAATGTGAACTCGTGCCATTGATAGCAATGGCGAGGAAGGCGATCTGCGGTTTCGAGGCCATCGAATTCAAGATCTTTTCCACAAGCACAACTACCAAGAGACCATTTTCCTGTTGATCTGGGGCCACCTACCGACGAAAGAGGAAGCACAGCACTTTTCGGACTCGCTTGCGGCAGTCGCTAGCCCACCAAAAGTCGTTCTCGACGCTGTTCATGCCTTACCGTAATTCGCACCCTCTTCTCGCTGTGTGATTCATGAGCTAATCTCGAGAGCGATCCAGTCACGAAACAGACGTCTACTCCCTCTTCCTGACCGCCCTCTCCGCCTATGTCGGCGCCGACAAGCAAATGATCACATCTCGGCACAAAGCCGAATCAACTTACCACAACAACATGCACAACACCGACGCCGCACTGATCCGCGCCATCGCATACGTCACAACAGCCACCGCAGTAGCCTACTGCCACAAGTACAAGCTCCCCATTGGCGAGCCCAAGTCCACAGGCACACTGGTAGAAAACTACCTCCGCATGATCGGTCGCCCTGACCCAACGGGCTCAATTGCACGCAGCATCGACAAACTCTGGATCATCTACGCCGACCACGAGATGTCAAACTCGACCGCCGCGTTTCTGCACGTTGCCTCAACCCTGACAGACCCCCTCTCGTGTGTGATAGCCATGGCGGCAGCAGGATCAGGTCCTCTCCACGTCGGCGCCCTGGAACTTTGCTACGAGGGTCTCGAGCTACTCGGCACGGTTGACAACGTACCAGCCTATCTCGAGGCTGTCAAAGCCAAACAGTTCCGCCTGTACGGCTACGGGCATAGGGTGTACAAAGCCAAAGATCCTCGTGCCACGCTCATTGAAGAGCTAATGCAAGAGCACAAGGCTGCTATTCAAGCGAATCCGTTGCTACAGATTGCGGTTGAGATTGAGCGTCAGGCAAATACAGATCCGTATTTTGTGGATCGGAACTTGAAGATGAATGCGGATTTCTACGGGTGTTTCATCTACACTGCTTTGTGAGCTCGCCTCCGAGGAGCAACAAGGGGGATCTTGTTACTGACTGTATGTGCGACAGGGACATCCCGAAAGACATTATCCCGGCGCTGCTTGTAGCTTCGCGTTGCGGCGGTGCGATGGCGCATTGGAGGGAGGCAATGCGTAAGTTCCTACCGCCGAATTCGCTTGCTTGCACGTTTGCTAATTACGTATTATATTATAGAGAGTCCGATTAAGATCTGGAGGCCGATCCAGCAGTACAAGCTATAGAGTAAGGGACAAACGAGGGAGATGCGTATTTTGGACCGCAAGTGCGATACTTTGAGCCGCTCTCGCAAGAGCAGAAAGATCAGTGCATACAGCTAAACATCTGCTTCCGCTGTCGACAATATGGCCATTCAAGCTTTCATGGCTCGTGCCCCAGCAACGACTGGAGAGCATGCTTACCTTACAAGAGCGAGCTCAGTCACCAACAACGCTTCCAGCGAACGCTCAATCGTCCGACATTCCTTCACCGGCCTCTGCATCGCCAACGCCACCCTCAGCTCCGAAACCCCACCGCTCCCGTGCCTCACCAACCAGTCGCACCACACTGAAGTCTCAGCTCGAATCGCTGACCTCTCAGACCAACGCCCTCGAGAAGCAGCTGGTCACGCAGAAGGTGCTGCCATCGAAGTCACCGCTGTTTGATGCCATCTTTCCACCAGCTCCACCGGTGCCTATCACCGCTCCGCCAGCGTCGAGTTCACCAGCTCCAACGGCGCCAATCACCGCCACACCGGCCATCACACCGACCAGCGCTTCTACTGCACCGGCCGTCGCACCTCCACCGATCCCCCAGAAGCCTCGCACATTGCGCTTACGGCAACGCAAAAACCCTCGGCAGCTTCAAGCCCTCGCTGCCAGCCTTACCGACGCCGACCACCCGCAAGAGCAAGAGCAGGATCACCGATAATGGATACGATGGCCTCACGAGCACTCAGTTCACTGCTGATGCTGCTAAGTTATAAAAACTTCTTTCCAGCCTTCTCATTAGCCGATTGCGCAAGTCTCAGATCTAGTTCTACGCCGCTCCGTGCTCACCGCCAAATTCCCTAGAATTCCTTACGTCTCTACTTTATAGTTCCTTATAAGAGGTATAGAGATATCGTAGTATATAGAACGCAAATCAACTATCCGATTAGTAGCAAAACTAATTCTAACTATTATTACGAGATAGCCACGTACCTTCTAATACATAAGTATACGTTATATACGTAGTAAAGCGAAAGGACCACGCCAACGTGAGCAGAGAAGCGGGAGCAGTGGCTTGGCACTTTACGCCCAAGAGAGACGCGCCAAAGATCCCCTCTTCGTGTTATGTTCGCGCCCTTCTTCTTCTCCTCCACTTTAACACACCAACAACAATACCATGAGGTAGGCCAATTTGGAACTGCTCACCACGACAACCTCTCACACCATCACAGCTCTCCACTACGATCAAACATGTCGGCGGCGAACCGCGGACGAAACACACAAGGCGGGCGAAAGCGCGGCAGAGACGCAGAGGATGATGTGCCCTCGTCGTCCGCCGCACCGCCGTCAAGCCGTACGTACTGCCACAAGATGCGCAAACGTCTCATACTGACATTGCAACAGCTCCGGCCTCATCTCCGCCCGTCTTTCCCGCAAACGACGATGACATCGAAGAGGATGACAATCTGGACCCTGAGGAGGATCTCATTCACGACCTGGAAGACGCGGATGAGATGGCAGAAGACGATGCCGGTATCGATCTCTTCGGCGACAACTTCGACCGCGATTACGACAGACAAGAGCAAGAAGGCTACCAAGGTGCTGATATTGACGATGAGGAGGACTACGACACACTGGATCCAGCCGCCAGAAGAGCATTGGAGGCAAGACTCAATCGCCGCGACAGAGAGATAGCACGTCAACGGAGGGCACCGGCAGCTTTCTTGCCAGACGACGAGGAGGATGTCATGGACCTGACAAGACAACCACGTAGACGCCGACATCGCTTTGATGAAGACCAGGACGACATTGACATGCACGAGGATATCATGAACGAAGAGATCTCCGTCGAGGCGCTTGGAGATGTCAAAGCCGCAAATTTGACCGACTGGGTGTCGCAGCCGGCGGTACATCGATCGATCGCGCGAGAGTTCAAGTCCTTCTTGACCGAATACACCGACTCAACAGGAACATCTGTCTATGGCGTACGGATCCGCACACTTGGTGAGGTCAACGCCGAATCGCTGGAAGTCGACTGGGCGCATCTGGCGGAGTTCAAGCCGGTGTTGGGCTATTTTCTCACAAACGTGCCGTTCGAGATCTTGCCAATCTTCGATGCTGTTGCCCTGGAAGTCGCTCTTTACCACTACCCGGACTACGAGCGCATCCACTCGGAGCTTCACGTGCGAATCGCTGGTCTGCCCATCTCATACACTCTCCGCCAACTTCGTCAGAGCCACTTGAACTGCTTGCTTCGCGTGAGCGGTGTTGTGACAAGACGGACAGGCGTGTTCCCACAACTGAAGTATGTCAAGTTTGACTGTACAAAGTGTGGAGTCACTCTGGGTCCATTCCCGCAAGACAGCAATGCAGAGGTCAAGCTGTCTTTCTGCCAGAATTGCCAATCTCGAGGACCCTTCACTCTCAACAGCGAGAAGACTGTCTACCGCAATTACCAGAAGCTCACTCTGCAGGAGTCACCGGGCACAGTTCCAGCAGGCCGCTTGCCTCGCACTCGCGAAGTGATTCTTCTGTGGGATCTGATCGACTCAGCCAAGCCTGGTGAGGAGGTCGAGATTTCTGGTATCTACCGCAACAATTACGATGCGCAATTGAATAACAAGAACGGCTTCCCCGTCTTTGCTACGATCCTGGAGGCGAACCACGTTGTGAAGTCGCACGATCAGCTTGCTGGCTTCAGGCTCACAGAAGAAGATGAGCGTCAAATCCGTGCCCTCAGTAAGGATCCAAAGATTGCCGACAAGGTTATCAGCTCCATTGCTCCCTCGATCTACGGCCACACCGACATCAAAACTGCAGTCGCGCTATCTCTGTTCGGTGGAGTTTCGAAGATGGCGCAAGGCAAGCACTCCATCCGTGGGGACATCAACATCTTGTTGCTTGGAGATCCGGGAACTGCAAAGTCTCAAGTCCTCAAGTACATCGAGAACACTGCTCATCGCGCGGTCTTCGCCACTGGTCAGGGTGCATCTGCCGTCGGTCTCACAGCCAGTGTCAGACGTGATCCGCTCACACAAGAGTGGACTCTTGAAGGTGGTGCTCTCGTGCTTGCCGATAAGGGTGTCTGCTTGATTGATGAGTTCGACAAGATGAACGACCAGGACCGAACGAGTATCCACGAGGCCATGGAACAGCAGACTATTTCCATCTCCAAGGCTGGTATCGTCACAACTCTCCAAGCCCGCTGCGCGGTCATCGCTGCAGCCAACCCCATCGGTGGTCGCTACAACGCAACCGTCCCATTCAGCCAGAACGTCGAGCTCACGGAACCCATCTTGTCGCGTTTCGATATCTTGGTCGTCGTTCGCGACACTGTTGACCCAGAAGAAGACGAGAGACTAGCCAACTTCGTCGTCAACAGCCACGGTCGTGCTCACCCTGTCGCCAACTCCGCCCTTGGTTCTCAAACCCAGACGACAGCAATTGGCGAAGAGGACATGGACGTCGACGGCGAGCACCCACCTCCGGCTGCAGGACCGAAGACCGAAATTCCACAAGAGCTTCTGCGGAAATACATCCTCTACGCCCGTGAGCACTGCCGGCCAAAGCTATACCAGATAGATCAGGACAAGATCGCTCGTCTCTTCGCTGACATGAGACGCGAGTCTCTTGCGACTGGAGCCTATCCCATCACTGTAAGCTGTTCCACGTCATTCAAGTTGACCGCAATCCACTAACACCCACGCAGGTCCGTCACCTGGAGTCCATCCTCCGAATCAGCGAGTCTTTCGCCAAGATGCGACTGAGCGAATACTGCAGCTCGATCGACATTGATCGTGCTATCGCTGTGACGATTGACAGCTTTGTCGGCAGCCAGAAGGTGTCTTGCAAGAAGGCTCTCGCCCGAGCATTCGCGAAGTATACGCTCGGCCGACCGGGTGCTGCGAATAACAGGAACCGAGGCGGCAGGAGAGGGGAGGCGGTTAGTGCAAGTGCATAGATGATGGTATGAGAAGGATTTGTGAATGACGGCGTTGATGGCGTTGGTTATGGTTGCCTTTCGGAAGGCCTTGAGGATTGATTGGCGTTACTTCTGTGCACAGTCAAAGATGAGTTAATCTTGCGCGCAGTGAAGTTGCAAAGAATACCACTTTCGAGATCTAGCATCCTCCTGGCCTCCAAGGATGAATTCACACTCGCCCCTTTCATGGTGCAGGTTGTGCGGTGCGTTCAAGCCGGGGATGTCGCATTGGCTCTTTGCTGCCTCCGATGCATTTCTCGTCAGCACTTAGAAGCTATGTGAGAGAGCTCAGCGGTCTGCTGGCGGCTCGGTTCTGTTGGAGTCCACGACGCGGAGGGAGCAGACCGAACTCAAAAGCGACTTCAGTACCGTCGGTACGGATCGAAGCAATTTTTGGACTGATGCTCACGATCCCACGGAACTACTATGGCTCTGCCAAAAGTTTCGAGGCTCACTGCTTGGCTTGCCATAAACCTGCGTCGCGCACGTACTGGACACTTTCGTCCTTTACAATCCTCTTGGTCGCAGACATCACAGCTGTTCCATCATCAACATTATGGAGAAGCCGAGCCCACCTCCGTACACGAGCATCGGTCACGGACCATCCTCTGAAACAGGCGTCGACGAGGGTAACGCTCTCATCGAACATCTCACCAAGCGTGCAAAGGACCACCTTGCTCTCGATGCCGACTACCCAGTCGGAGCCCAAGAAAGCCTTGGTCGCGAAACATGAAGAATTCGCAACATGCTGTAGTTCACCCTCTCGGTGGACTATAAAGGAATGCCGGTGCCAGCATTTCCGCCGCCGACCGCGAGCACTTCGTCCATCTCGCTGAAGCCTTTCGCCTGTTCAGGAGGGACCCTCGGGACGATGGGAAACCTCGCAAAGCCGACCCCGACACTGAGGAGAGGAGAATAGTCGTTGCTTTCTTCATAAAGTATCTTCACGAACCTTGCAGGGCGCTTCTCTTGCCCCTCGATAGCATGTTCGACTGCATCATCTTCCTCAGTCGGTATGCAGATCGCGGCGGACGCTACAAAGGCTCGGTCACCGGTCAATTCTACGACTACGGCGTCGAAGCTCTACATGGACCGCACGATCCTCATTCCTCGAGTCTTCACCGACATCGTCGTTTGGAATCGAACGATCGACGGAGCCAAAGCGATCGAAGAACGCTTTTTCGATCGGATCTCTGGCATTGAGAGCTCAACAGTGGTACCTCCGGGAATTCGGGGGTTCCAGTCTATTCACACTGTCAAGTACGAGGCCAGTGAGCTCACGGTTCAGTATGCTTCACGTCGCAAGACTATGCTTGCTCGTGTCTGCAAAGATCTCTCTGTCCAGCACTGGACGAGGACGATGAGCGGGGATGTCAAGGGAATGGTGGCGAAGACACGGCGGCAGGGTGGCGCTGGGAAGCGGACGGCGGACTTCCATTTGACATCCCGGCGAGGAAAATGGACGTTGTTGCCCGTGCGGAAACGACTAGGGATTGATCTTGTTCCGCGAGGATGGCAGCAATCGATGTGAGACCTCAGGTTCAGCTGAGGCAATGCCAGTAACGGGCGGCGACTCGGCTCGTCAGATACCTCCGTTCTCCTGCTCGAAAGACACTGCACGGGGTGCCCCTCGATGGCTTGGATTGCGCAGTTCGAGTGGGAGAACGTAGGTACGTTCGGAATTGGATACACGGTCGACTAAATTGCATCGACCCCGCTCTATTGAAGTGTACATGGCGCGGAGATGAACGGGGGAGATGTTTTCCATGTTCTCCTGCTTAAAGTGCACACTCTCCGCCAATGGGGAGCACATTGTGCAGTGCAGTTTGAGCGGGACCTTGGAGATACTGTCGGGGAGCAAATCGCGTCGTGGATCGGAGATTGTCAGTGTCCGGCGTTGCGGCCGACCGCCAGAGGTGTGAGTGACCTCGCATGGTTCACTCTGACCAACTTGCAGCAACCATATTTGGACAGTAGTGGAAGGCATGGCCGATCATACCTCAGCTACCTTACCTGTTCTACCTCTTCTTCCCCCTACCTCCTCTTCCACCTTTACCCTTCCCGCCTTTTCTCTTCTCCGCACCAGCTCCACCGCCGCCCATCATCACACGCACGAGCTTCACGGGGATCACACTCATGATCTCCGCCTCCTTCCATCCCTTGACTAGCTCCGCCTCTCGCGGCCAGATCCTCTCGGAATCCTGCGCAGAGTTGTCGACATTTTTCGGCTCGCTCATACCCTTCGTCCATTTCCCAAGAATCTCCCGCACGGCTTTGCCCTTCTTCTGCTGTCCTGGTTGGAGCTTGGCCTTGTACTTCGACCTCGCCAACGCTGCCCAGGGCGCACAAACGGGAATAGCCTCGAGGATCTCATCGCCAGGTAGAGGCGTTCCGACCAGGGCGTCCAGCTGCGCGAAGATGTCTGCGTCATGATCATCCTCGTCATCACCTGCTTCTCCCTCGGCCAACTTCAGCCTCCTCATCTCCTCCGCTCTCAGACCCTCTTCTTGCGCTTTCTCATGCTGCGCTCTCCGCCGGGCTCTCGCTTCCTCCGCAGACTCGACTTTCGCAGCGGCAGCTTTTGCTTCGGCCTCGCGCTTCTCCTCGGCGGCTTTGGGGCCGAGGAGCTTCATGGCGAGCTCGCGGTCATCTTCGTCCTGGTCGGCGTACTTGTCGGCGATCTTCTTGGCCTTGAATTTCTTTCCGCGCTGGCCTTTGGATGGTTTTGGCTTAGGGTCGCCGTGAATTGGCTTGCCTTTCTCTAGACGTGCGAGAGCTTTACGCTCCTTATTGGTGAGGAGAGCGCCCTCCTTTGGTGGTCCATCTTCGGCACCCTCGGACGCGGCGCTTGGGTCAACGGTGGTCACAGCGTCTTCTTCAGGCTCGCCATTGTCTGTGCCGGCGTCGATGTCTGTCTCGCCGGCAGTGTTTTCGTCTTGATCATCTTCGGCTTCTTGACCTGACTTGCCACCTGATCGCAGAGGGTTACTCTGTATGCGTGGGCGCTCATCGTCATCGTCATCATCGTTGGCAGCATCCGCGTCTTGCTGATCTGGTTCGGGTGACTCTTCTTCCGACTCTGCATCATCTGGTTGCTGTGCATCTGGGAACTCGTCGTCATCGTCATCATTAGCCGGTGCAGCGGGGGCATCAGGGAACTCATCATCGTCCGAGCCATCAGATCCAGCAGCATCATCGCCGTCACTACCAGCCACGCTCTTGTTGGCATTTGTCCTCTGCAATCGATGCCTGATGTGATTTGCCTTACTCTCCTCGCTGATCTGAAACATTACGCCAAATCCGAGGAGCAGTTGAGCCGGTGGAAGATGGTTCTTCTTGCCACGAATAACAAAGCCGCCGTTCGTCAGGTACTCTCCAGTGGGCGCGGTTTTGGACACTTGGTCTGCGTTGACCCACCAAGCAGACATGACAGCCTTGCTTTCCCAAGCGCTGCTCGTGCATACCGCCAAGTTACCAGCTTGCGAGAGCGTCGATGGTGGGATGGGTGCCTCTGGCGTCGCAGGGTTGTTCTTGATGATGACGCTCGCGGCTCCTTGTAGATCCGCGTTCACGTACACATCTCCCTTCTTCAGGTAGCGGCGGTAAAGGATCTCGTTCTGCTGAGCGTCCTTGCCAGCAAGGACCAGATATCCATCGGACGAAAGGAAGTAGATGAACTTCTCAAACCAAAATTGCTTGCGCACCGGTCGTAGGACGTCCTTCTCTTGCTTGAGACCCTTCTTCAGATCAGCCATTACTCTCTGCTCGGTTGACTTCAATGCCTTCTGGGAGGCTTGTGCAGTCTTCTCTTGCTTGGTAGCAGCGAATCTCTTCTGATCGTAGTATTGCCGAGCGTTGGCCCAACCAGATGCCGCAAGGTCAATGTCGATGGTCAGACGCTTGTCCTCGCCACCTTTTGCAGCAGGCGCAGCATCTTCATCGTCGCTGTCGTCAGGTTCGCTATCTGTCTCGTTGGCCTCATCGTCGCCGCCATCCGCGGCGTCCAGCTCGGAGAGAAGCAAAGTGACCGTGTTCTCATGCAGCTTCAGCGGCAGCTTGATCAACTCCGCGACAGCGTTGTGACGCTTTTGCTCGTTCTCGATCAGCTTGCCAATATCGACCCAGTCCATGCCTTGCGCAATGAGGCCGTTCACAGCAGCCGTAGCCTCTTCTACTCGCTCCACATTGGCTTCGATAGCTTGCGCTTTTCGGATGTTCAATTCCTGCACTTCCTGTAGACCATCAATGCGCTTCGCTTGCTCCTCGCGAGCTTGTTCGATCCTTCGCTTGGCATGATCTTCCCTTTCTTGTAATTTTGATTCCAGCTTCTGTCCCTCGATGGAGGAAAAGAACTCATCGACCGTGTTGTTGAACCCGGAGAACTCGCAGAACACGATCGTTTCGTCCGCGTTGAGCTGAGCTGGCTTGAAAGGGTGGAAGTCCTCATACATGAGGCCGCGATCCTCTGTTGCTTCACCATCCGCTTCCTTTACTGCGCCGTTTCTCTTGGCTAGAATGTATCCGATTGCCACCTCAACCTGCGTGATATCATCTATGACTTTATTCGCCTGTTGCAGCGCCGCCAATACCTTGTCGAGCAACTCGTCGCTCTCGAGCACTTGTTCTGGGCCAACATCACGATCAATACCAGAGACATGCAAAGCATGATCCAGCAATATCGGTGGGAATTCAGTCGTTGTTATAGCCAAAGCTCTCCTAAGACCGTCTCCTGCCTTCTTCTTGATCTTCTTGCCCGGCTTTTGCGACTCGATCAGCTGCTTCTGTATCGCAGCTTGTAGTCCATCTCGTAGTCTCTCCCTGCTCAGCTCAGGGACGCCGTCGAAGTTTTGTCTCAACGACAAGTTGTACGTCGCTCCAGCCCGGTATTGCTCATGCTCAGCTCCTTCACCAACACTCCGAAGCAATGCCAAAATCGTGGACTCCTTGTCCGTCAGAACGATGTTTCCTCCCGCATAGAACTCGAGGTACAGCCGGTATGCGCCATCTGAGAATTCCAACTCGATGACTCGATCAGTGCCGACCTGCCTGACGGCAGTCACGCGTCGTGTTTTCAGGAACTTTCGTAATCTGGCAACGAATGGTGTCGGCGCCGCAGCAGTCCCTCGTGCGAAGCTTGTCAAGTGGCATCGGAAACCGCTGTCCACGAGCAATTGCTCGCGGTGGTCTGGTTTGGCGAATTTGAGGAGGAATATTCGTGAGGAGAGATCGTATACGTTCGAGAGGCGGAGGGAGACGAGGGTTTTGGAGAGTTCGTGGGCGATGACCTTGACGTCCAAGGAGGAGAACCGCTGCTTCATCGTAGCATAGGTCGATGCGGGTGATTGTAGCAAAGAACAGAAGAGCAGTCGCGGTGTTTCGATTGTGATTTCTCAAAAATGTGCGTCATGATGTACCTGACGTCGTGAATGCAACGCAGACAAGAAGTGGGGCTCAAATTCCATGGACGTGTGGATGCAGCCATCAAATATTGAAAGCTCTCAAAGAAACAGTCCTTCGAGCAGCTCAACTTCACGTCCTGGCCCAATGATAACAAGATCGACGAAGAAAGGAAAGCTTGAGGATACGTCTCCGCCGTCCTTCCGCAGTGCTATTGAAGTCGAATGCGACGCACTGCTGCCACATTGTGGAAGCTTTGAAGAGCCACACGAGAGGACTTCTTCGAACATCGGTCAAACACTGCCAGTGCTTCCAGGCCTCCGAGGCGAAGGCGACATCGCTGCTCAAATAACAAATTGCCTTCCCAACGGTAGCTTTGACTCTCTGCTCCGCGCATTGGCAGATGGCGACAGCGGAGGACACTTGCCAATACAATCCGGCCACAGTAGTGCTGACAACCACAGGGCGGAAGACCCGGGCCGCGTGTAGGTTGTTTTCTCCCTGGTCCATGGAGTCGTCATCTGACACGGGACGCTAGGGATCATGTTCATCGACATTCTCAAAGGATGTCGTCGCCCCTGCCTGAGCTGGGAGGGCAATGTGATGTAAATCGTCTCACGTGCATGTTCACACGCACATCGTCCAATCGCCCGCGATACGGTCTCGATTACGAGACCCCCGAAACTGGCCTACAAGCTCGCGCTTCGATGTGATGCGTCTGCAAAGTGACGCTGCGCGCAAGCCCTGTGCTTCGGGGAAGCAAGTTAGTGCAAGGGCACCCGGTATGAATGCAGACTCTACCTCCGCGGCCCCGGTATCTTCAAGCTCCGTTTCGGATCCGATGAAAGAGACTGCAATCATCAATGTCCGTGAAGTCTGGTAATGTTCCGCAGGTCCGTCGCCATGAGGCCCGGCCATTCCGTCGCAAGGATCGGGGAAGTAGCGCAGCCTAGTGCGAATCGACACGACACGACAAGCACATTTCGACTCGACGACAACCAGACTTGTTAGCGAAATCGAGGGGAAGTGGATCCTCAATTAGTGCTCGTTTCACAACTCCGCAGATTGGACTGAGGCTGTGTGCGACTACGCACGTGGCCGCAATGTTTATTATAGCGCGGCTGATGTGGTATCGATCAATCCTTCGTTCGGACTGGAATTGAATGTTCTCATTCCGCTGATGAGTGAATTGAATTGAAGCATCCTTGCTGCGCTACATCCATCTGCTGCTGGTCCGGCAAGGTTCAGAAACAAGACTTAGAGGTGACGTCGAGATATGCATGGCGCGGTCCGATAGGATTCGATAGAAACAACGTGCGCGATATGCGGGCAGGTCGATCAATGATGTCGCTTAACAACGTGCGTAGTTGGAGGATTCGAGGCACAGCTGCACAGATCAGTCATTTGCATCGTTGTCAATAATCTTGTTTCACCACGAAGGATGTAGTGCATGTACAGAAGGTCCTTCTTCGGCCAATGGCATTGTGCATGTCCTCGTATGTTCGTATGTTCGTGCTGCAATGCGAGGATTCCTGTACATCTGGAGCCGATGTCGCACGAGATCTTCATCCCCCACCGGAGGACGCAATCCAGCGGATCCGCCGCGATGTCCCTTTCTTGCTGCCAAAGTGTTTCGGAAGTCCAAACTGCGCAGAAGCGATCTCGTATTCGGACACTTCCTTCGTGCTGGTAATGATACCAGGACGGATTGGAAATCCTTCGTACGCGAGAGCACCTTCCAGGTCGTGCTCCATCTCATCATCATGCTTGTAGAGGAGGACAATGTCTCGAAGCCAGTGTATCTTCTCCTCTAGCATGGTCAACCAATCGATGAGGGTGCTGCAGGTCCAGTCGGGCAGCCAGTACAAGGGTCGCCAGAGCTCGAATGTGTTGTGCTTGTAGTAGAGGTGAAGGGTCTCTTCTCGGAGCTGTCGCGAGACGCAAGTGAGTCCTGAAGTGAGTATTAGCGCTGAGCATCATTTCGGCTGACTCATAGACACCGTCGTGATCAGACATATTTGTGGACTTTGCTCCAATTGCGAGAGGGCAAGTGAGGGAACCAAATGTGTCGACCTACCTGGTGGCGCAGGTCGATTAAGCCTGTCTATCCGGACTGCTCGCTTCTCCAGCAACGGCACTCTTCTCTGCGCATCACTAAAACCCGACGGTGGCATCTCAATGAAGTCGTCCCCGGGTATCGGGCCCCATTCCGTGACCGCAGAAATCCATATATTCTCACGAATCTCTGCCGGCAGCTCCAAAAGCCTGCATCGCGGTTTCAAAGCTTCGAGCCTGCGCTTGTGTTCGTTGAGGCGGAGATTCACGTCGTATTGAAGTGTGGTGTCTTGCTGGAGTGCGCTGTCAATTCTCCTCAGTAGCAACGTCGCTTGTCGCTGCTGCTTCGTCGTGAGTGCCGGTGTAACTTGCGGTGGCGATGAGCTGAGGATGTGCGCTCGGGGTTCGCTCATCGAGTACGCCGCCAGCTCGAATGTTGACAATTGCAGCAAAAGGCGCGCAGTATGATCGAGCTTTTGCATTTTGGGCGACTGATTCGTGGTATCTCATGCTCCGATGTTATTGTGATGTTGATCATGAAATGGAAGCCTTCTGGAAGCTGTAGTGAAGTCGATGGCTTCAAACCTTCTTTCCATCCTTCCGCTGAGTCTATCCTCTATACCGACCTCATCTCTACATCGACCAAGTATGTAAGATACCGTCAGGCTACTGCATCATGTCAAACTCGTGGCTAGCAAGAGACGCTCTGTGCGCAGCTCGAAGCACTATAACATCTCAATTGTACCATGATGGCACACGATGGCGACCTGGCCTCCACAAAGTAGAATAGACGGAATATCTATGTCCTACAACAGCACGCTGATCCTGATCCCTCGATGTCCCACGAGGCAGACATGGTCGCCATCTCGAGATCTCGAGTCATACCGCCCTTTCAAGGGCAAGAGAAGGTAGACAATCGACAGCACATCGATCGCATTGTCTAACAATCCGATAACAACCTCGCCCGATCGGCACATCGCCGGACTGCCACACGGATGGCAACAACCCGCCACCTCACCGCGCGCCTCACCAAAAACCTCTCAGCCATCAGGCAATCGTAAGCGAAAAACAACCACATGAGTCTCCACTTCTTCAACATCACATCACACCCCACGTGCACTACTCGAGCAAGCAACGGAGCAGATCGCTCCGTGGTTATATCGTACTCGAAAAGGTATGGTGAGTTTCATCCCCTCCGGCATGCGCGAGAGTACAAAACGACCTGGTTGGTACTTGTCCCGGGTCCGCACTCGCCTTGTCAAAACAACCACATGATCCGAGGAGAGCCGTGAGCAGCCGGTGAGGTTCAGCCGGTGGGGCTCCGAGGGACGGAGAGTGACTTTCACCGCCCCTTCCCGCATACAGCGCGAGGGGAGGGCAAGGCTGAAGCCAAATAACGACCTGGTTGGTACTTGTCCCGGTTTGGTGTTCGCCCTAGTTGGCACTTGTCAAAACAACCACATGTTCCGAGGAAAGCCGTGAGCCGGTGAGGTTCAGCCGGTGAGGTTCCGAGGGACGAACGGGGATTGAGAAACTTTCATCGGAAAGAGCGCATCGGTAGCTAGGTGTACAAACGCAATTCGGTGCCGTGCAGAATCTCAAAAATGGACGTGGAATGCGACTCGTGCATCGGCCTCAGCCACAAGGGAGGCGAATCATCTCGAACATCACAGACAGTACGCCCCGCCCAGGCCTGCCATTGTCCCGTGTTCTCCGTCACACGTCCCTGTCCTTTGCAAACGCATCACGAAATCCGAAATCACGACCACGCTGGCGGAAAACCAAACGATCGGGCCATCGTAGATGGGAGAAGAGGGAGAGAATCGGTCAGAAGACCGGCGCCGTGCCCCAAGTCCAGCTGGCGACTGCCGGCCTCAGGCTCAGGGAAAGACATGGATGGAATCCTGGATGGAGACCTGGATGGCAGTAGATGCTGGTCAAGCTGGGATCGTGAACTGTGTTCTGGAAGAAGTCTGAATGTTCCGCGGACGAGGGAGGGGTGTCATGGAAAGAAGCGTAAAATGTGAAAGGTAAGGATTGACGAGTCGCAGCCTCACAGGTTGGGAGGTTGTAAGAGTCGGTCAAAGGCCGAGGGAGGAAACGGGTGATGTTCTGTTTTGAGAGAGTTCTGACTTGGTGGTTGGGAATGATAGCGGTTGTTGTTGATGTGGAGAGAAGGAAGAAATGTGCCCGCTGGACAGTTCTTTCCGTCTCGATGTTGATAGTGTCGGCAGTGTTGTAAGTCGCACTCGCGCCCGAGGACTTCTACGAGTGCCAGCCGGTGTATACGGCCAATCCTGTCATTCACCGCTAGTTCGCTGATGATGACAGTGTCGCCAACAGAGCAAGGTACAACCAGCACCCCAGAATCAGTACGTACCCAGAATCGCGGACCAAACTCCAAACCTTATTGTATAAGACTTCCGCGAAGCTGGCTGTTTTCGACTTTACAGCCCGTCCTGGTGGAGCTTTCACCGATACCTTGAACGTGGCGTCTCAGATTTCGACACGATTCGGGCGCGAGTACGCGATAAATGCATGTAATTCCGCCTTGTATTGCGGTCATGTCGTGCTGGTCTTGACCATCGCGGTCTTGTGACAGGCGGTGTGCAGATCGTAAGACATTCACGAGGGTCGGACAGAGACGTCTCGGAGACATGGAAGCGAGGTCGAAGATCTGGAGAAGCTGAGCCCTACTTGAGATTTCGAAGTCTGTTCTGTATTGGGAATCCCGGAAAAGTGACGCGTGCGTAGCACACGATGTGGACGGATGTGCGCAAGCGAGCAACAATAATGCCTGCGCGAGTCACGTCCTGTTTGGTGCACGGCACTTTTTGTGGTATGCTCACGACTCGGAAACGCACTGCCGGCGGTTGGATCTGACTTCAGCTTGCTGCAGTTCTTTAAATTAGCTCAATGCCAGATAGGGTGCGAGGTGCGGAAGGCTGATGAGACCACGAATGGAAAGGCCGTAGAAAGCTCACTGGCCAGGATACCCCCTCTTTCACCCTCGTCATACGAAGTGTGGCCTGACGTACGGAGTCCATGGTGTGTGCAAGGCTGGCGAAGGCGAAGCGATACCTGCGCGAGGAACACCGCTGCCAGGTTCACCTTGACAATCAATAAAAGCTAGACGAGGTACCGTGGCCGGTGGGAGGGATAAGTTTGACGAGATTGGGTCCTGCGCTGGATATATATGGGGTATAAACTTTCGGAGATCCATGTCATCTGCGGGATGCACCTGGTGGGTGTGGGAGGCTCGTCTCGTGCGCCGGCTGTGTCGAGCGGATGTCCAGGCTGAAGGCTGATATTCGGCGCGGAAGATGGATGTCGATCACGAGGCACGTCGTACTCCAGGCGGATCAATACAGTAATCAGATCGGCTACGATTGTCGGATGTGATAGGCAAGCGCAGCGTTCTCGCGTCTGGTTGGCGTGGTTCGTGATGATGGCGAGCAAGCATTAGGTTCCATCATTGACATGAAGGGAGCGAGGACAGGCATTACTCCTGGTCGATACATGACGACCCTACACGACGGCAGAAGTCGTGCAACTCGGGTTTCGCCATCCGGTACCTACGTACTGCCGCCACGGTCAACGAGTAGTGCAGAGCTGGAAACGACAGTCGAAGGGTCGACCGATGAGATGATCTTGATGAGGCCAAAGAATGCCATCGCATCGTGAGATGGTATCAGCGTCGCACAGCCGCCAATGTCAAGGCGTGTCATATTCGTGGGTGATGGAGCGTTGGTCCACGAGTCGAGCGAGCAGTGAGCACGTACTGCATCGGACCTCACCGCGGGGTGTCTGACACGAGGTTGATCTCAGGGTTCACACCCGGTGGAGACTCCGAGTGTAGAATGCGCGATCGCTGTGTAAATTCATCCATCGACTGCAATAACGCAGAACATGACTGGGTTCTGCAAGCACGTGCTGGCAAGTCGTGGATTTTGAGACCCGTCATCACGGTGTTATCTAGACACGCCGTCGACGGTCATGGGATCTGTAGGCTTGCAGCGTGGTCAACATGTCTTGGATTTCAATTATTTTGTCATGCGAAATGCAGAAATTCGGGGTGAGACAAAGTAGTTGACAGGAAAGTGGGCATAACTTCCATGTGATTGACAGAGAAATTTGGACAGTCTGCAAGGTCAAGGACCAGTGCTGTACCAGGGCTGGCTGGTCGCGAACAGGGTCTAGTCCAGGGTGAGTGGTATGGTTGTTGTCGTTGGGTGGCAGGGTGTAGTTTGGATTGGAGATTGCGTATTCCGGCGGCGGTGGGGCGGGATGAGTGTATGTCGCTTAGATGGGTATGATGATTTCAGCGCTGGTATATCGCTTTGCGAATGTTTGATGCTAGTCGTGTGGGTGTATCTAGATGATGGAGTGAGTAAGGTGGTCTACGACGATGATGTGAGGCCGGTGAAGAAAGTACTAAGACAGAATAGACTAAAGGTCAAAGCAGACTAGCGCGAGGGAGGATCCGTCGTTAGTTCTAGCGGGCGCTCGGCAGCGGTGCAGAGATAGAGTTTGTATGGCAGTCCAGCAGCACCCAGCACCCAAGCACCCAAGCAAGCACCCCCAGCACCCAAGCACCCCCAGCACCCAAGCACCCAAGCCGCAAGGCCAGCCAGTCTCGCTCTCCACTCGCCTCCCCTTCTCACATCATCATCATCATCATCGTCGCCCGTCCATCCACACACGCGCAGCCCGCACTACTGCTGTCACTTGTCACTTGGCGCACCACTAGCTCTCAAACTGCCTCCCATCGATACTGGACTGGACCTCCGACTACACACATCCTCGTGCCACGCCAGTGAAGGGCATCCCGGTCGCTGCCCGCCACTTGCCGCCGGAGCAGTTATCTCAGTCCCTCGACCACGCGGCGCCAAACAACCCCGACGATCGTTTGGTCTCTCCGAGTAAGTCTGCCCCCCAGTCCATGCTGCATTGCCTCCCTCTCTTTCGCCCCACCTCGATGTTCCCAAGTCCCGCGTTTGGACTGCCATCCCATTCCCTTCAGACACTATTTACCGGACGCGCCGCACCCACTTCCTCTTTCGCGGCATATCGCCATTCGCCCTCCACAAGCGCTGCCTCTTAGCCGCTCCCCTCTCCGTGCTTGTTCACCCACCCATCTACCTACCTCTCCACCCACTCCATTCCTCCCGAATGTCTGCCGCGACCATGTCGAATTATTACTCATCGCAGCTCCAGGTGCAGAACTGGATGCTCGCGCAGATGTCGCACTATCCTCCGCCTCCGCAGGCCGATCAGCACCACTACAATGGGCTATATCCCACTTCCGCCGGTGCTCAGCAGCCGTCCTTGCTGGAACCCGCCCATCAAGACCAAATGCAGTTCAGCGCCTTGAATCAGCCTCTGTATCCGAAAGCGGAAGCTTCCAACCAACTCCACAGTCCGTCGACCCAGCACATGCAGCAATCTCTAAGCCACGAGCTACAGCATCACTCGGGTATGGACGAGCAGCAGCAGCATCAGCACCTTCAGCATGGCCAGCACGCGCAGCACCTTCAGCAGCCTACGCCGGTGACGAGCCATCCAACGAGCAACGCCAATCACTCTCAGCCACCGACACAGAACTCCACTCCAGAACAAACACAGAAGACGAACCGACTACGAAAAGCTTGCGATTCATGTAGTATTCGCAAAGTCAAGGTATGCTCAGTTATCGCCTGGTGATTCCATTCAGCTCAATTCTAACATACAACGCCAGTGTGACGAGACCGGCCCACCATGTAGAGCTTGCGCGGCGTTGGACATCCCATGCACATTTGAGCGACCCAGCCGACGGAGAGGACCACCAAATCGACACGCCGAGGCAGTGAAACGACGCCGTCTGGAAGAAGCAGGTGGCTCTCCAGCTCTTTCGGGACACTCCTCCCCGACTTCACCAACACACGCTGCGCAAGCATTGACCGCGCTCGCATCGCACTCCTCCGCGCCTCTCTCCGCCGAGTCCATCTGCCCGATCGAGACCATCGATCTCCTTATCGACGACTTCTTCACCTACATCCACCCGTTGTGCCCTTTCCCGCACGAGCCGAGTTTTCGCGAAGCTTGGAAGCGCAGAGAAGACTTGAGCAACCGCTCCTTCCTCTCACTCCTCGCCTCCATGATCGGAGCACTGGTCGCATCGTTCCCGCGCAAACCGAGGTTACACCTCAAGGCACAAAAGCGGGAGAACCTCTTCCCAAACCACATGAGTTTGGTGCACAGATGTCAAAAAGTGTGTGCGGCGGCGCGAGGGCCGGGATACCTAGAGAGTGATAGTCTGAATGTGTATGATGCGGCGACGAGCCATTTCCTCGCGCTCATGGGAATCTACACCTTCAGATGGCGTCTCGGTCGGCTTTACTTCGGAGAATGCTTAACCATCCTTCGAACTCTCGGCTTGCATAAGTCCAAAGGACAACCATACACGCAGTTGGGAACACTTCCCTCTGCTATGGGATCTCACTCTAGTGGAAACCTTGATCTCATGACCGAGAATGTCGATAACATCACTCTGGAGATGGGCCGACGAATCTTCTGGACAATGTTTGTCAATGTCAAGGCGATGGAGCAATTGGGCGCCAGTTTCGGAGAGCTGGTCATTCCTCCTCCAACGCATACCGAGCCATACCCTCCACTTCCAGCAGAGGTCGACGACTTTTGCATCTACCCTACGCATACCGAGGCGCAGCCCGCCGGACTTGTCCCAATGATCGCCGGCTTCAATGCCAATGTTCGCGTCTACTCCTCATATAACGCCGTGGCAACGATGGAGGTGGCCTGGGGTATTGACTTGGTCGTGGACTGGGACCGTCAGAAACGCGTGCTCCACGAATCTCTCCGCCGATGCAAGAAGGCCATGACCGAATTGCCCGCAGAACTCGTCGTGCACAACACTGGAGGTGCAGAGACTCAGCAGAACGGCAACAACAATGGCTCGTACTACACATCGATCTCCCATGCCCAACCACACTTCAATCGCGATCCCGCTCACTCCCTCATGTCGCCGACCTCCCGCTCCTCCATCGAGGCGCCCTCACCAGAAGACCGCCGCCGCTCCCAGTATGAGATCCAAAAAGCCAACATCTACGCTTCCAGTCTCGCCACACGCTCCTACCTCGTGGAGAAATACTGGAACCTCTGTGAAGCTTACGGTCGCACGCGGCAGAATCCTCGACCTTCCTCCGCTACGCCGGACTCACCAACTGCGGGCATCATGTCCGCTGGTCTCGATGGTATGGTGCCGCCTACGTCTGGCCGGTTCGACGCTATCGAAGCGGAGATGAGGGAAGAGCGCGAGAGTATCGTCCGGGACCTCTTGACCGTGTTGAGTAGTATTGACCAGGTCAACATGGAGCCGTCCGCCGATTCCTTCGTAAGTCATGCCATCTCATCACGCTTTCTTCCAACAACGCTAACATTCGAACAGACGATGAAAATCCGCTCCATCGCCTCTACCCTTCTCGAAGTGCCCGACGCACGCAAAGGTCAACTCGCGAGTCAAGCTCAAGAATATCTCTCCGCGTTCTTAAAAGTGCTCACGACACTGGAACGTGTCTCACCGGCGAACAGCGAGGAGAGAGACGCCAATGGCAGCGCAAGTGGTACCGCAGGCGACGAAGACGCAGAGTTGAGAATCTGGGCGGATTTGAGGGTTTATCAGGAGGAGTTTGCGAGGGCGGGAGGCTTGTTGGGGCTGTCGTGAAGGGCATCTCGGATGGATGGCTGATGGGGATGCTTTGATGTGTGTGCGTGCGGAGTTTCAATGTTTGACGCTCGATACCCGGATCGAATATGGTACGGAATGGTACCCGGCGCTGTCGTTTTTTGCTGAAGGAGAGATGGATGACGAGAAGGGAGGGTGAGGAGATGATCATGGGGTATGATCGCTCTTCTCTTTCATTAACGACTCGTGTGGAGTCGTCTTTTTCATCGTCAATTTAGCGCAGAGTAGTTGTCGTCGTAGGTCGGAATTGCACCTCGATTTGTCTACATCTGTCATATCGAACGCGGTAAACGTAGACGGTTGCAAGTTTTCGAAAGTGGCAAACACAAACCAGGTTTGATCAAGATAGCTTAGACTTTTGGAATTCCCGCTTATCTTCGTCTAGCGTACGATTTGCTCGTGCACGGCTCTCAGGTCCGTGGTTTGTGTGCGGTCTTTTGAATGGTTCGGAATCATAGCCAGCTCGATGTCAGTGTACGCACCTAAGCGAACACCTTCTCGGCGGCTGACTCGTTGACACCAGTGTTCTGCATCACAAATGCAGTCAGCAAACCACACCACCACCGATCCGACAAAAGCGTCGAGGAGAAAGGAAACCCACATCCGGCTCAATGTGCACCGACTTGACCTTTCCATCCTCCGTCACGAGCGCATAGCGCTTTGAGCGGTCCTGGCCGAAGACGGCGGCCGAGTCGAAGAGGGTGTCGAGTTTCTTGTTGAATTCGGCGTGCGGGTCGGCGAGGAAGCGGATCTGAGGATCATGTCAGGATGTGTTGGTGGGTAGGAGGAGGAGGATGAGGGAAGGGGAGGACTTACGCCGGACTTCTTGTCGGCATCGAGGGACTCGGCCCAGGCGCCCATGACGAAGGGGTCGTTGACGGAGATGACGAAGACTTTGCCGGCGTCGGCGAGTTTTTTGCTGTTGATGCTGTGGGAGGGAGGGTTGATTAGTTTGAAGGTTTATGATTTTGGTGTGAAGCACAAGAGTGGCAGATGGACTTACTAGCCGGGAATGTGGTGGTTGGAGCAGCCGGGGCCTGGAAGGTGTCAGTGACTGTGGTTTAGTGTGAAGTGCGGTGTTTGTTGGCATACTGAAGGCAGCCGGGACACCGACGATGACCTGATAAGAGTGTCAGTGATTCAATGCTTTCGAGTGAGATGCAATGCACATAACATACGCCTTTGCCGGAAGCCAGCTCCTTGGAGAGGTCGACCTTGCTGCCGTTTGTGTCAGCAAAACGGTCGATGACAAACGAAGGTCATCTCAACAACTCACGCGCCAGGTTTGGCCTCAAAGAGGTCAATGGAGGGAACTGCGTCGCCGACTTGAACCATTTTGCGTGCTGAAGAGTGGAAGTTGGTGGGTTTGGTGAGGTGCTGGGAGATTTGTCGAGAGCGAGAAGACATAAGACGAAACATGGATGAATGAGGTGGGAGAGCGAAGGTGTGATTGGGAAGGTGGAGTGCGTTTTGAGCCTGATGACTGTACAGGGCCGGGCAGCTGTGATGTCTGTCGGCCGGGGGGTCTTTGGTCTGGATCTTCCTCGGCAATCGAAGGCATTTAGAAGTTATATGGAGGAAACGCTTCGAAGGACAGGGCAAGCTCCACAGCACAACAACATTGATAACGTTTCAGGTTACTGTCTTCCTGTTGGCATCTGTACTATGCCGCCGGAGAGATTATTAGGGTACGCTATCGGAGAGGGCTACACCAGGCTAGAAAGCAGCCTCGAATGGCCCAGTTCTGACCGAGCTCTTCCTATCGAGCACTTTTGGTGAAAGATGTCCTTGGAGCCCTCCATGCTGTATGACGAAACTGTCAGCAATGTCAGCGCCTCATCAGTAGTAAGAGTCCGGAAGACCACAAATACACAGACTCACTCTCTGTAAGTCGTTGTAAGTCGTTGTAGCAACCGCAAGAAAACGTGCAAGGCGATGCACTTTACAAATACTCATACAATGTCTTTGATCAGGGACACCAGCCGGCAAGCCGTGTCTCAAAAATCTCGGTGGTGGCTGACTGAACAAGTCGAATCGTTGTGAGGGAGCTTCCTCCGACTAATGCCATATCACTTTGCAATATACAGCCTTACAGAAGTCGAGGCGAGTCGACGTCGCGTGGTCGGATGCCCTGTCCATCTATATTCTATGTCCACCACACGTGGTCGTTGCCGACTTCTCGTTATTGCGATCTGTAGAAGCCGCCGACCGAATATCAGCTTGGCTCGGATTCATAACACCACCAAACTCTCCTGCTTCGGTCGACCGTTTTCTTCTAATAACGGTGGGAGGGAGAATGGGCATATATGGACGTGCTCACACTGTATACATCCTCAGTCACCGACAGCTGTTCCTACAGACAGAGGTCACATACCAATACATCTCCCGAGCTCGCGGTATCGAAGCAGTGTGACGTAGCATTCTTTTCTTCTCTCGGCAAAACCGTGACCGACTCCTCCGTAAGAAGGGTGCTCAAGCGCGTGGCTCACTAGTCCGCTCCCTCGAAAGTTAATTCACTACCACCCATCGGCCGCGCCGGCGACCTCGCAATCCACTTTTCAACCTCTCGTTTCTCCGCTCTGCCATCGGTGTTTCCTGCCGCTGCCGCCCGCCAAAACATTCCCCGTCCTTTGACCTGCGATCCTCATTCACCCACCTTGCGACCTTTGGCGGGGAATCCTCATACTCGACTTTCATATACCGCCGCACATCGAACCTCGGCGGACTTCACTTATCTCCACGGTCGGGTGGCTGGCGCCGGCTGACATAAGAGGGGCATATTGAAAGAGTCACATCAGCAACAGCGCAGTGCGGGTCTACAGAACAACAGCAAAGGGAGGGAAGGGGCTTGTTCGGAGGGATAAAGCAGTGTCGCGCAACAGTCGGCGCAAAGAATCTGGATGCACTGTCGCTGTTTATTAGCACTGCTGCGGGACCAAGACGTCACGATGGATAATTCTTCGAACCAAGGGGCCAACAACTCCAGCGACTTTGTATGTGGATATGATATGGCGATGAGTTATGCTGGCGCATTGGAATCGTGCTGACAACCTTGTCCCTGACTGCAGGTTCGCAAGCTCTACAAGTAGGCTCATCTTATCCGGCTTTGCGCCGCGATGCACATACTGATTTTGGACTCGAACAGGATGCTGGAGAATCCCCAGGACGAGAGCATAGTACGATGGGGGAATGAGGGCGACAGCTTTGTTGTGCTTGAGGTGCGTCGCGATCGCCGGGTGTATATCATGGACTCGACAGAAGACAGACCACTGATCACATCTATCTGCAGAACGAGAAGTTCACCAAGCACATCCTCCCGAAACACTTCAAGCACAGCAACTTTGCCAGCTTCGTGCGGCAACTGAACAAGTACGACTTCCACAAAGTGCGGCACAACAATGAAGAAGGAGGGTCATCTCCATATGGAGCCGGAGTAAGATTCGACGGTATGACATGGAATATGCCATCAGGCTTACAACTCAACAGGCGTGGGAGTTTAAACACCCAGACTTCAAAATGAACAACAAAGATGCATTGGACAACATCAGACGGAAAGCGCCCGCTCCAAGGAAAGCCAATGCAGCATCCGGAGGAGATGAGCTCGTTCCGACACAACAGATGGATCTGGTCAATACGCAGCTGGTCGCGACCCAGCAACAAGTCCAACAGCTACAAGAGAGATACAACGATCTGAGCATGCATCACACAATGCTGCTGCAAGAGCTGATTGGCGTGCAAAAGACGGTGGTGAACCACGAACACGTCATACAATATGTGATGAGCTTCTTGAACAACATCGATGCACAACGTCGCAGGGAGAGCAGGATCGTCACATCGAATCCATTTACCAACGGAGCTGCTGCCAACGGATCAGCAAACACACCAGCCAGCGATGCGGCATCTCTACCTCCCGTCGACGATGATGTCCCAGCATCACCACTCCAGCATGCCTCGAAACTGCTAAGCGAAGTCAACGCCAACCACATGCTCAACACCAGGAATCTCGAACAGATGAACGAAGCCCAGATGCGAATGAACGCCGCCCTCACCACTCCACCACCTGATCTCGCAGCGGTTCGGAATGGAGGGACTCGATCTTCCAGCAGAGGAGCCGCGCCTCGTTCCGCCGCTTCATCGACATCGCCGTCGTACGGTGAATTGGACAATATGGTCTATCCGATTGGCCACACTCAGGGTATCGACCCGATGTACAGCGAGCATATCCATAATATTCCATATCCGATGCCAGCGAAGGGACCCGATGGTCTCATGGCTCCTGCACCAGCGCCGGAGGCACGGAAAAAGAGCGCGCAGATGGATCCCGGGTGGATTCGTCAGCCGAAGATTCTACTCGTGGAGGATGATCAGACGTGTAGGAGGATTGGAGGGAAGTTCCTCTATGCTTTCCAGACGTCGATTGATAGCGCTGTGAGTTGAGATGGAAGTGTATACGACGACCGAGACTAACGACGCTTAGCTCGACGGACTGGAAGCTGTGAACAAACTCAACAATGGAAACAAATACGACCTTGTCCTGATGGATATAATAATGCCCAACCTCGACGGCGTCTCCGCCACGCATCTTGTCCGACAATTCGACAACACCACACCGATCATCGCCATGACGTCTAACATCCGCAGCGACGACATTTCCATGTACTTCCAGCACGGTATGCACCTTTCACCTCCTTCTCCCCCTCTCAACCATTCTTCCTTACTGACACCTCTCTACCAGGCATGAACGACGTCCTCCCCAAACCCTTCACAAAAGAAGGTCTCCTCAGCATGCTCGAAAAACACCTCCAACACCTCAAAAAACCCTCCGGCGCCGGGCTCGACGCAATGCCACCTCCACCTTCCGCTTCCATAGGCCTCGCGTCCACGAAACGAAGTCGCAAATCCGAAGACTCCCCCGCTACATCACCCGCCACAGTCTCCAACTGGAATTCACCCAGCCAATTAACCTCCAACTCCCCCGCGGGCTCCATGACCGCCGACGACCAACCTTATCTCAGTCCAGCAGGATATATCGGCCCGGGGATGCAAGGGCCGGGAGGTGGAGCAGGGATGTATGGCGCGGGAGCGGTGCAGGCGAGGGGACTAGTGGGTGGACTGCAGAGGAGAGGGATTGGTGAGATATCGGGTGGAGTGGAACCGCAGGGTGATGCGAAGAGGCAGCAGATTTATGGAGGGTTGCCGCCGCATTTACAGCAGGGGCACCAGGGGGCGCCGCAGAATCCACTGGCGCATTTGCAGCAGCCTATGCAGCCGAGAGGGCCGTGAGGGGAAGTGAGAGTAGAGATTGAGGGGTTTGCGAATTGTACAGATTTAGGAGGTGGAGGGGATGTGTTTTGGCGCCGATATTTGGGCGCTCAGCCTAGTCTACGCTGGCGCGTGAGTCGGGATGGAGCAAGATGCCTCTATGCTCGGCGGCCGATTTGGAAGAGGTGGGCATTGCTAGGAACAGGATTACGCTGTGGCAGTTCTACGGCGGTGAATCTAGTGGAATCACAGAACTGTTCTTCTTCGCTGAATCGCGGCTATTGTTTCGTCTTCTTCGTCTTTGTGATGTGCATATCAATGCGCGTGCCTGTCCCTCCAGCCGTTTATTCTGTGGTCTCCTCTGTCCAGAAAAGTGCACTGCAAACCCCGACTTTTTGGAGCCTTGAATTTCAGGCGCTCGAGCCAGCGCATGTGTCAGATGGCGTCCTGTATGTGGCAGTAGGTCACTACACCTTATTTCTCTTTTCTTCAATAACACTACCACCACCATTGTCGCTAATTGCTCGTATTGTCGCTATACAGCTACGCCAGTCGCTGCGAGTTACTC